>CM067079.1:16266130-16536130 GCA_033980235.1 Diadema setosum | reverse complement strand
CAACTTCAACTTTTAATGACATAGGCAGTAAAGCCACAAAGGTGATGGAATTGACAGAATTTCATTACATGTATGTTATTCCTCTAATTTAGGAATGTAAGAATTTATGAGCAAATTCAAGACCCAAATATTGTTTCCAATTTTCCTAATTTTAATATCAATTCAATTTTTACCATTTTCATTGATACAATGTATTGTTTCTTCTCTAATGTAATTTTAATTTGACAGAAGATTTTTATTTTCCTCCATTATCATTGGCCTTTCTTTTTATTTGGGGTCTACAAAGACATTATATAGATTTATTTTTGCAAATTAATTAATGTTTCTTGTTGTGTTTAATTTGTCTTTTGTTCTTATTGTTACATGGAAGAGCACTTACGCGTGAATGGTATCTTGCTCATGTGCATATTTACAATTTGTACTTTTTTGCTTTAAAAGAGAAAAAACAGTGCGATAACTCATACATAACATTTTCTTGTTATTGACCTGCTAATTTGATAGGCAATTGAATTATCTATAAAAATATGGCAAACAATACATTAATTCTTAGTCAAATATTCAACGAGAAATATGATTACTATTGTTTTTTGCTGAGTGTGTAATACTGCTGTGTCGAGGAGGAGCGCACTATCAATTTTTTTGAACTCCCAAGGCTGTATGAGAAATATCACCAGCCACAAAGGCGCGGATGTGATCGTAAAAATTGAGTACTATCGAAACTAGATGTAATTCTTCACGAATCGTCGCCAACAGTTGTACTTAAAGGTGGTCTACATTTTCTGCTCCCTCTTTTCCTTCATCTTCACAATCATCGCATTCTTCTTCTTCTCCTCCTCCACCTCCTCCACCTCTTCCTACTCTTTATCTTATAGCTGCTTGCAGTTTAGTTTCATTTGTTAGCAAATCATGTGGATTGCGAAAAACTGATTTAGGCTAAAGAATATCTTTGCGTTATGTCACAATATCAAGATATTTCCATCACACTGGCGATGGTTAGGGTTTTTGTGTGTGTGTGTGTGTGGACACATGTGATTTAAAAGAACACAATACTTCACTTTTTTTACAGATATGAACAATAACGAATCATATAAATTCTTTCATTTCAAACTAGAATGTAATGTGTCTGACAGGCTTATATACATTTAAAAAAAAACTGCATTTAAACTTGTACATACAGTTAAGTATACTTTTAGCATTGAAGGACATTACGATATTACAGAATAACCTTTGTCGCATCATGTCCTTGATGTTTGACAAAGGTTAGTCTGCAAGTTTGCCTCCTTATACATGTGGATTAAGTGAATGGAGTATATTAGTAGAACACATCAGTGAAAGTTTGAGGAAAATCGGACAATGAACTTGTCCTTTAAGTCATCGACACATTTCCTTCCAGAATCGTGTGTTCTGTTTATCGTAAATTGGGATTTCGTATACGGTTGGGATTGGTGTTGAGTAGAACGGTTACAATTAATCATTAATACATTACTATAACATTACATTTTTCCATAGGTATGTTATTCGGAAGGTTTGTTAATCCCAAAACGAAATAAGGTACGTCATTCCAAAGGTTCGTTAGAAGGCACGAACCTGCTCTTATTGTCTGCGATCAACGAACCTCCGGAATTGCGATTTTTTTTTTTCATTTCTGGATTAACGAACATGCAAAATAAAACGAACCATATTTCCATTTCTGGATTAACGAACCTCCAAAATAAATCAAACATGCTCGGATTAACGAACATCTGGTAAGTGGAATGTATGTGTTTGTAATAACCAACTGTTTTTTTTTTATTTCACATTCCAATTTTAGAACAATTAGAATATCATCTTTATAGTAGAACGACAAAGTGTCGAGACGCCACTATCAATCCAGTTCTGATAAATGAGCCCAATATTCAATAATGATGATTTAGGGGGCATATACAAATAGAGATCTTATATTCAAATATTCCATAATGCAGTCTATCGTTATATATAGGAGTTACCTTGATGAGACATTAAATTCTGCATGTGAAGTAGGATATGGTATTAAGTTGATTGAAAAAAAAAATGGCTACCATGTGAAGATTTCTAACTTTGGAAATTCAACAGCAAGCATCAACAGTCCCCTTCTTGTACAGTTCTTGTACATTTCAGTACAAATAAAATAAATGTATGAGCCTAAATGACTGCTTACGAGTTGAGTTAAGTAGATTTTGAGTTTCATATTTGATACTTTTTAAATCGTACACAATATCAAGACAAGCAAATACTAAGCAAACTCTTTAGATTATCATTTTTGTATTCTTCGGCGATCCACTCAATTGGATGTATAATAGCATTATCACGATACTGAATGACTTGGACTTGCATGACTTGGACACGGAAAATAAACTGTCGGAATGACTAGAATCTCGTAACTGGAAATTCAAGGGATATACCATGAGACGGAACTGCGGGAGCTACATGATTCAAAACCCTAATAATAGCATCTTCAGATCAAGGGATTATAGAAAAACCTGGCAAAGAAGACTATAATTCTTTCAGAGGAGATAAGCATTACCGAGGTCGTCGAGCCCATGACTTGTCGTCTGTAATTCGATTTTTGTCATTATGGCAGTACTCAAAAACGGTCTCTGTTCATCAATTGCAAGCATGTCAATCTAACATTATCGGGCACACAAATGCAGATGTCCAGTGTTGCAGGCTGGGGTTCGAACGATCGGTTGCAATTACCAAAGTTATCCACGCGACATCCCAATACATGAGACAATAATTAGATGTTTGACCCGGGGTTCAACACCATGGGTGATGAATGATCGATTTCATCTCCATCCCGACGTCTCCGAGTTGAGCGTAGATTTAATTTTAGATTTTGCCAGTTGCGGTGAAGCAGGTTAACTACCTTTTGACCTAGAGATCACTGAAATCAAATGTAGACCCATATTTTCTCTATTATCATGCGACTTTTTAATAACACATGAAAAATCGTCTCCTCAATCATTAAAGGTTTGCTTGAGACGTTGACTTTTTGTAAAATCACGTAGGCCTAGAAAGAGGGCAAATATTTCATGTACATACATAATATATGCATAGTTATCACTAATAAAAAAAAAATCATTTGTTTCTGATCATTTTCCCTTTGTTTCATTTTATATACATAAATTATAAATGATTTATTCATTTATTCATATCTATTTATTTATGTATTTATTTATCTATCTATTTATTTATTCATTTATGTATCTATTCATTCATTCACATTAGCTGTAGCAAATACTATCATCATACTACAGACCATTTTTAAAGTACCATGGAAGTAAACCTGTAGACCTTATGATTACACTTGTAATGGAATTCGAGAGTGAAGAGAATGGTGATGCGAGCTCCAGGCAAGGGGGGGGGGGGGCAGTCAGAAAATGAAACAGACAGATAGATAGATGGACAGACAGACAGACAGACAGAAAGGGAGGGTAGGCGAGAAGACTCGCCCTGTTCCTTTCTTATTTTAGCTAACCTTTTGCACTTGGTAATAGGAACGGTTGGATTGGCAGCACAGGTGCGAAGTGCGAAAACACTTAGCGCCCCCATTGCCGCAATTCGATCACCTCCCATGCATCTATCGTTCATTTGTTATCTTCTGGGGGGAAAAATTCTACGTTTTATCAAGGAATGTACAGATAAGAAAGGAAAGAAAACTAATGCAAAGACGAGACGATTATGATGGAAAAATGGAAGACGAGACAGAAAGCACAAAGTGGAGAAATAATGATAAATTACCTCAAGAAGCAAGAGAAAAAAAAAATCATCTCGAAGGTAGCAAGAACAAGGGCACGCAGAACAAGAGGAACCCATTATAGGGCTCACACGGGTAAATAATTCCCCATAGAGACGTGTGTTAAAATTCAATTTCAAAAAATTCTGTAAAATAGCTGGGAGAAATGAGGTGTTTCATCTTCACTAACCTGAATAAGTGAGATATTACCTTTCATCCATCAGATTTCCAGGGTGGGTTGTTCTGCTCTAATTCTGTCCAGGGGTCCGCAAAGCCAGACTACGAGTTCTTGTCACCCAAAAAATCACATATTTTCCGTACACGTACCCAATGAAATATAGTCCCCTCAAATTCCATCAGAAAAGCTTTCATCTTCCAACCAAAATGCAGTTTGTAAAGGAATTCATACTCAATATCTACAGCTATTCTTTTTTTTTTTTGCCAAACTACATCATTGATTTTTAATTAATTTTTTTTCTTCATTTATTTTGGTATCTTTGGTACGAATTCGTGAAGGGGTCTGGGACAGTCCATTTTATTTACAGGTGTGAGCCCTATATAGGTGCAGAAGGGAATGAAAAGAGTTGGAGGCAGAAAATAAAGGAAGCTAACAAACATAGGATGCATAAAGGGGAAATGGTTCATAGCAAGTGACCAAAATTACCATACTCCTTGTTTCCTCATCAATGGTCGTGCAAGAAAAATAAAAAATCGGATGTGGTTCATTATCATGGTGACATTTTGTCATAATTATCATAATTATCTTGATACTAACAAACATAAGGTTTGATTGAAAAAAAAAATTGTGTAATGCTTATTCATCCAATCTGAACATGAAATGAAGCGTCTTTAAACGCGAAACGTGACTACAGGTAATAATTTCATATTTGCCTAAGCCTGGATTTGCAATTTTTGGCCACACATGACCTTGCCACACATAGAGTTGAAGCACATGCCTCATTTTCATCTACTTCCTCCTTTCCATATATTTCTGTCCGCACGTGGCTGGAAAAACTTAAACCATGCTCCAAATATCAATCCAGGATATACTCCCTTGTTCAGAAGATTATATTCAAAGAAATCATTTTTTTTTTCAGCTCTTGCCTACTTTTTAGATTAGGTTAATGCTACAAGAAAGGCAAATGTTGTTGTTATTTAAGTGCACCACTTGAGTTGCCATATTCAATACGATTTTTCCCCAACTTCATTAGCAGATCTTGTCAGTCGTATGTTTGTTTCTTTGTCTGCTGTTCTTTGTTTGTTTCAATTAACCCGACTTAAACTAAAGTCATAGTATAAATGGATAATATTTATTTCTTTTCACCGAGCATTGATAAGTCTTCTTTTAATTATGCCGTCATTAATAGAAGACTGATTATAGCTCTCTGAAGGGAAAAAAAGAAATCTGCATCTGAAGAGGATAGTTTAAAGGGATGGAACTGAATAAATAAAATGAACAAAAGATAAATGGAAATGACAAATAATGTAATAGGGATAGAATTGTCTCGAACATTGCGTTTATACAAAAAGGAGCAAAAGGCCACTCCCATTCATGTTGTATAGATTTTGATAAAAAGAGTGAAATAAAACAAAAATACCAGGAAACTTTCATCACACTTGAACTGAATTAAGAATGATATGAAGAAAGCTCACATTTTAAGCAATTTTTTTCTCGAAACGGTGCTGACATCGGTCATTAAACTATAGATGAGATAATAATACCACCGTCTCACAAGTCTCCCTTCGACTACATACCCCTGATGGGAAGACCATAGTGTCCCACAGTGTGAACACAATGTGAAACACACACAGTGTAAACATATTGTGAACACAGTGTGAAACACACACAGTGTAAATATATTGTGAACACAGTGTGAAATCTCTTCACACCGTTATATTCCAATGTTTCAACACTGTGACCACATTGTGAATCATCAATATTCAAAGTGTATAATCATAAAGCAGAATATATTTTCATGTGGATTCTCTGTGAAAAACCACATCACGGTGACAAATCATCTTCACACTATTTAATTCGAGCGTTTTCACATGGTCGCCTCTGTGAACACTTTGTGAACACAGTGACACATTGTGTTCTTTCCAGGAGGGAATAATCGTTACTACATTTGTTTTTAGTCAAATACTAATAAATCAAATCAAATAACTTATGGCTTACAACAACTTCGAAGAGGCGATTTTTGTATTCAAAATAGCTGGTTCGAAAAATGGGGCTGATTTCTTATTTTCAGTAATTAAATCGATGGGGTGTTGTGAAGCAATGACTGTATCACCGCTTCGGAGTGGTGATATGGTTTTCGTCCATATAACTATATGCACTGTTTCGCAAAACAAATAAAACTTGATATTCTACAGGATTCTTGATACGGGAGTTAAAGTGATTTGTACTAACTATTCTGATTAGTAGATTTTAGTTTTATTTTGCACAGTCAACCTGCACATAACGTGGACCTTTTATCTAACAAAGTCAACCACCATTGGTATTCCACTTCACTCACTAGATCGCAGTTGGTAGCAGATGGATTAAGGAAAAGAAATACAAAGGTCATCGCAATGCGGTCAGCAAAAGTTCAAGTGACTCTTCGTATCGGCTAACCGATCAGGATAATTCAGGACATGAAGGTCATAAGATGAGAGCCACTAGGGTGGTCATGGGATTTGAGCCATGACAAGAAGTCAAAGTTCAAGTAGCTTATTACCTCCAGACCCCCTCAACTGCATGGTAGAGTTGCGTCAGGGCAAATTTTAGGAAAATTGAATAGATTTTGAATTAAGACAGCAACGATGTAGATAGATCGACAGATAGATAGATAGATAGATAGATAGATAGATAGATAGATAGATAGATAGAAAAAATGCATACAAGAACACATTATATTTACGTACATACCCAGAAAGAAACATGGGTTGAGACACACAACGGGAAGGGAGAACATAAAAATGACAAATGTAACCAAGCCAGAAACTGTGAGCATGTCCTTATTGTGAGTATGTCTGTGACAATAAATCCCTTTGAACAACTGATTGCGGTAACATTTCACCGTGCTTTACAAGAATGCCACTATTCCAAAAGGCGGCAGTCCACATTTTCCAAAACTTGAAAAACACTGATCACATTTTTGTTCATCTATGATATATGTGCATGCACTCTTTGCTCTGGCTGTTGTTGGAATTTATCCTTTATTTTATTTTTTTTTTTATTTTTAGTACTCTAACTTCTATAGGGCTTTTTACACTTGTAAATTTTTGCTTAGCCCCGGACTATCGGTGGGGCTAAGGGGGGGCCTTAGCCCCACCGTTGGTACGGGACTATCCTTAGCCCACTTTCTGTTTACACTCGTTTTTGCCAAAGTGGGCTAGCCCCACCGATAGTACGGTACTATCTGGCCCTGCAAAATAGCAGGGGTTAGCACCGCAATTGCGGTGCTAGCACCGCAATTGCGGTGCCAAGCAAGTGAGTGTAAACAGAACGAAAAAATAATCCTGGGCTAAGCAACGGAGACGAAGTCCGACCCTCACTGACCAATCAGAAACGAGGTAATCAAGTGCTGCCGGTGCGTGCGTGTACGTGTACAGTACACAACGTAATTATGAATATTCATGTGGTTTGGAAAGTCCGGGGCTAAGAAATACGAATGTAAAAAGGTCAGTTTTCTCCTTAGCCCCGGACAAGAGATAGTACGGGACTAATTGGCGAGTGTAAAAAGCTGAAAAAATTGGTACGGGACTAACGATAGTCCTGGGTCAGAGAAAGTCCGGGGTTAAGAAACACAAGTGTAAAAAGCCCTTATGAGACACCTTAAACCTCAAGAGTGAGCCATAAACCTCAAGAGTGAGCCTTAAACCTCAAGAGTGAGGTTTCAAACTCATTTTGATGCAATGGGTCTTGGCAAGTCTCCATATCAAGTAATGGCAGTCTGCAATCATTCAATCGCTTATAAATTGCTCTATGAATTTTGCTCTAAATTGGTGAATATGCGATTGTAAAGATTTGTGATTATATCATTCCTAACCTTGTACCTTAAAGCCAAAGGTTATCAAACTCTTGTGTTTTGATAAGGAATTTACTGTGTAGAAAAAACAAAATTGCTCTGAAAAAGTTAGCGGAGATTTGTCAGAATATCACCACATCATATTTAGCGTGTTTTATGTTCAAATCGGATTCAAAGTAATTCCTTTCAGTAAAGCGGTCAAGGCTGTCTCGAACAATCAGCCTGTTTTGGACCTGAGTTTTGGGATTAGCCTAAATTGAGGGGCTTGTTTTGATTAAAAGTGAGATAACAAGCCTTAAAGTCGGTAGCATTCCTTTGATGTCTATTTCCAGGAGCAAAAACTATTTATGAAGAACGTGCCTATTTTTTTTTCTATATACATGGTTAAGTGGCATGACATTTTTATGTTATAGAAATTTTGCGCGTTTCAAAACATTGTGTGTCTGTCGTGATGTAATCAGGAAATCTTGATCAACCACTGCGTGCAGTGATGTGGCGTTATCTACAATACGGAGTGGATATTGATGAGGAGGTCTCCTCTAGCATGCAGCTTGTTGGTTTAAAGTAATCACACTTAAAGATTAATACTACGGATGGAAGGGCCTTTGTACGTCACGTGCTAAACATGCACTTTGATAACCTGTGGACCTCTGCATGAAAGCCAACTATCAGGTCCCTTTTCTAATGTTCTATAAAACTCATTAAAATCAAGGAGCTTCAAACACAGGCTCCTTGCTAAAATCTACATCGTATGATCTAGGAGGCACATTATTTTATGCATAGGCTTACCTTCTTGGTTGGATGGATCTCCGGTTAAAACCATAAATGCACTTACCTCCTAACTTTATAAAATATTGTAGTCCCGGTGGCATGAAGATCTGGCACACGCGCACAAAATGGCAAATGGATGACTAGACATTATTGTATGGATTTTTTCAGCAATACTTACGAGCGTTTCTTCCCCTACCCCTTTCCCACCCCCCGAACCCTCCCCCCCAAAAAAAAAAAATCATCAAAAGCCCTTAAATGAAATTAACTCCCTACGGGGAGGATTGCTCCATTTGTGCTTCGAAGTCGATGACATTCGTGTATCCGGTTCGAGAAACAAGACCAAAATACAAACAAATACAATTAAAAAAAATGAAAATAAAAATACACGAAGAATAAAAACCTGGCCATGTCACGTGAATACATCATTCACCTGTTATTCATGCTTAATTAATAGCAGCATCTTAGTGCGGGGAAGCGAACGCTCATTCCTCGAAGAAAAGAGTTATGTGGTCACGTGCGTCAATCAATCCAACTCAAAGTGAAACAGTTTATCAATTAACTACTTCCAGGTACTTCACCGCTTTGTAACCCAATTGATTATACGATACATCCTGCTACTGCTGATATATTCAACAACCGTGCTTCTTGCACAAACCATTATTTTGCAAAAGTGGAACAAAAAACCCCAACAACAACAACAAACAACCTGCATAAAGCCCCCCCCCCCCCCAAAAAAAAAAAATCTATTTATTGCGAAAATTGATTTTTAAGTGCCAATGACATCTTCCAATTCTTTGTCTTTCTTTGTGAAGTCACCGCCTCTTTTAAACTGTGTTCCTCTCTTTTCTTTTCTTTTTCCCTTGTCCTCAGCTTCTCGGCAATTTTTCCTTCATCAGACAATTAGGTGATGTACATGGAATGTACTCTCATGTTAGCAAGTAGTCTGTCAATCTGCTATTGAAATGGTTGCGGGTCGCGAAAAGAAAACAATAAAAAATAAGGATAAAAACACTGAGAGAAAAAAAAATACCCCCTGTCATAGCGACCTTGACGTGATCATATAAAAATGTAATCTGTTTACATGAAGTGGCAGTTTATAGCTTTCGAGAACATAACCCAAATCTGTGTTGTTGGGTCGGATTTTTTTTTTCGCTGTTTTGTCATGTTGTTGGGTGCTTTTTTTTTTTTGCCTACATAACCAACCCTATTGTGCGTAGATTAAAGCTTTCTGAAAAAAAAATCAATTCACTATTTTTCGTCGTATTTACACAATGCCTGTTTCTATAATTTTTAAGCATACTGAGCCTTATAGGAAGAGTGCACTAAAAACATTAATCGAATTGTATTGCATCAACTTTCTTATCTTTCCTAAAGAAAGTGTCAGTAACCTAACAAACTTGCATGCTTGTATTGTTCAAACATTTCGTTATTATTGCGTATATAGTATAGGGAGGCTAGCTCTCATGGTTCTAAGGGCTGCTGGCATATTTTTTTTTAACAGTTTAACGAAACACAAAACAAAAAAGACATCGAGTTTGATTGATTCCATAGTTTAATTTGATATTGGTAATGATTATTGTTATGTCTGTAAGAATAGTGTGTTTTCCTCACCAGTATTATTATCATTATCATTATCATCAATGTAACATTGTTATTAAAATTGACTTGATTGTCTCGTCGTGTGTATGTAAACCCTCCCTGATATCATAATCATTGTTATTATCATCATCATCAATGTTACGTTGTTATTATCAAATAATTGACTGAAAATCTCGTAGTATGTTAGCCTCTGCAACCTGTTAAGATTACAACACAGAATATCGTCACCATAGGAAAAAGACAAAAAAAAAAAAAAAAAAAAAAAACCGAAGCATCTCTCATCACTGAAACAGTCATGACACTATGTGACTTCATCGGATTTCCTCTGCCTTATCCGATTTCAATCTGCTCTTGAGTAAATAGTCCTGAATCGTGAATGACGTCATTTCTAAATGGACGTACTGGGATAAGGTGGAGATGGCTATGGAGTCTTGAAGTGGAAGGTCGTAGGTTCTATATTCCTGCCGGGAGCACTCTCCCTATTGATGGACAAGATGTTCTATCCACCATATCTTACCATGTCTCAGGTGTATCGAATGTTTGCCAACTTAGTGAATTGATATCTTCATTATTCGTCTTTGCAAATCAATTGCAATCAGTCAAACAAGTTTTCTTGTCGCAAAGAAACTGTGCATGTTCTAAATTTCCATTCTCATCACCATTTCATTCGTCCTTAAAAATGTGTTTTCTACTTCGTCGCGGACACTCTAGAATGTGAGAATGAATACTTGTTCTTAAATCGTCTTTTGTCCGTCAAATAGTTTGAAAAGCTGTCCTCCAGTTCCATGCTTTGTCAGCCATTTTCGCCAATTGTAATTCAAATTTGTAGGTCTCACAAGCTGAACACAAAACTGAAAAATCAATAAAATTTCGTCTATTGGAATTTGTTTTCATCAAAGTTTCACTAAAGATAAGTTTCCTATTATATTATATAATGTAATTTTGTAAAATTGTCCCAATCGAATAGTTTGCTCATCACAATTGGATTATTGTGTCGCTTTTATCATACATTAAAAAAAAAAATTTCCTTTCACATCACTAACTTACTTACTCATGCCTATCCACCACACGGACACACAGAAAATCATGCTCAAACAAACATGTACTTGACACAATATTGTAATTGAGCAGAGTGACATGAGAAAATAATTACAAATCTTATGTACCCTTCATTATATGGGTTCACACAACACTTGGCGACTTTCAAAGACGAAATAGTGAATTTGTTTGAAACAATATAGAATTTAGCATCCCTTACTCGTCGTTGAGTGGCAGAAACGAATGTCAGTGACAATTGACGAATTTGAATGCCGTGTTTTCGATCTTTCTGCTCTGGAAGGTCGCGCGTTCTGTCTTTCTTGGGTGGTCAGCGTGAAGAGGTTTCACTACATATTGAAAATGATCTATTAAAGATCATAATTGCTCTTCGCTCGCAAGTGCAGTTAATAAAAAAAAATAAATAAATGATGAATTAATGGTCCAATGAACCTAGATTTGAAAGAAAGGAACAAGGGTTACACATGCGGGGCTACACTGACTGCCCCCCCCCCCCCATACTCTCTCAGAGCCAGTGCTATCTTTCTAATCCGATCCATCGTGTCGTATAGGCCTATACTCTACTATAGTGACCAAGATTACGTAGAAAAAGATTCATGTACAATATACATCATATAATTTATATATAATAAAGTGATATCATCACTTTTATATCGGTGTGTAACTCCAGTCGTTTTCTGGTCAAGTGCTTTTCAAACTCAATGAAACCATCTGTAGCTCCACTATGTCCACGGTGGAACAGCGATGAAATATGACGTTTTATGTCGTCATAACCATAGCATTGACACCATTTCGTTTATTTTCTCAGCTCATTTACGATACGTGACCCAGTCTGCCAATTTTGACATCTCGCGCGCTCCGAATCTAGCGATGAAATTCCCCACGTGGGCCTCCACTATTTCTAATTGACAAGAAACACGTGAAGTACCACGCCTTACTTGTTCACGAATGATTCCGCTGAAAAATGTTGCATCTCGATAGACTTCTTTATGGCTTATCGGAAGTTATATCGTTAAATCGCTTCTTCAGCTCATTAGACCCAATAAAACAACACATTTCTCTCTGATTAACATTGTCATACCATGTCAGAACCATTGTCAGAACCATGTGCAATTTTCATATAATAGTAAACATCTAAGGACAGGACTTTACTGTAATATTCTTTCTTTTCTTTTTTTATCGAATCGGAATAAGCCAGACATGCGTCGAGTTTGTTTACTGAAATACAATCGCGACACGGGCACGACAAGGGAAAATTTTCAAAATTTGTGGAATATTCAGCCCAGTTTCTCTCGTATTTCAGCCATATCTTCCCACCGTTAACACACAGTCAGTAGCCGCCCACTGTTCGGCCGAGTGATAACATCGCTCCCATCTCACGGGAAGGTTTCCCCGATGACGAAAGACGATACGGGCTTCTCAGGTGAGCAATGATCGTGAGTGCATGAAAGCCGTGCGGTTTAAAAGTCTCTCGATGTCAGGAAACAGAATTGGGATCTGTATAACGCGTCTAAATATTCAAAGCCTGACTCGGAAATACGTGATTGCAGGATAGCATCCGATGAGCTGTCGCTATACCGCCTTGGGTAAATGAAATTTGATGGAAGACGAGTCGAGTGCATTCCACTATGTTCCTTGGTTCAACCGAAGAAGTATGATGAAATCAGATAGAGTTTCATGTTCATCATCTCCATCATGTAGACCACATAGCCTACTTCTCCATAGCAATCCGATGATACAACAGTGCAACCTAATGTGCTATCGAACTGTTTTTCTTTTCTCTCACCTATTCTCTCCATTTCCTCACTTAATCACGCACATTAGCCGCACTTAACTTTCTTAATTCTTCCTTCCTTTCTTCATTTTTTTTTCGTCGTGTCGTCGTTTTTCCTTCGTCAGTTTTTCCGCGCTTTCTTTCCAAAGTACATCGCACACCCATCGTGATGCTTGCGCTGCTTTCTAAACCTCATTTCCTCCAGTTCTTCTCTCTCTCCTTCTCCCTAATGGAGTCTTCCTTTCTATCTTTCACTCTTCCATCTCTCCCTCACTCTTCTTCCTCGTCACATTCATATCTATATAATTATACTGTTACCATCACCACAAATATAATGAGTGCAACAAAATGTTTCTTCACGCAAGATTTGCCGGGAAGACAGCTTTAAAGATTCGTTATAATGCACTGGTTTTTGTTTTATTTTTGTTTTATTTTATTTTATTATTTTTTTTTTGGGGGGGGGGGCTCTTTCTCGCGAGTGGTAATATAAACATTTCCGCATTGAAGCTATCTACGTCACAATTATTCTATTTCAATGTACTTTATTTCAACGTTGACTCTGTATGATGCATCATATTTAATTGCAAAATCCTTCAGTATTACAGCGTTAGTTCATTTTCTTTCTTTCTTTCTTTCTTTCTTAATTTTGTCTTGCTATCATTACTTTGTACATGTATCGTGTTACATCTACGTTCGGTTTTCTTTTTCTTCTCCCTCCAGATATTTGGGGTTTCCCCGTAATCCGTGCTCAAACTTTAACGCGGATTACATTTGACATCGTGCCAAGGCAGCATCGTTTGCGAGCAACACTTGTGTCTAATTCGTTGGACGCGAGCGATGTATACATCAATCAATAAGAACAATAGAGGGCGACAAATTTTTGATGCAGTGCTTTTACCGTATCTTCATATGAAGAACTTGGTAAAACATAATAAGAGGCGAACGTGAGATGCTTGTCAAACTCCTTAGCATCTTATGAATTGTCTAATACATGCGTTATATTCTCACATTAACGTCACACAAAGTGGTTTCTCTGTTAATACTTGTACCACGAGAGCGCACAATCATCTAAACATTGAAGACAGGCGAAGTATTGGGCCTACTTCATCTCAGTAGGTCTAAGTGTCATTGACTCGACTGAGGCCGCGCTGATGACGAACGAATGGCATTGCATAGAAATAATCAGATCACCCCAACAATCATGACAGTCTACATCTGGAAGAAGCATAAACCTAGATATTTCTACTCCACAAGCCAAAATGCATTCTTTAAAACTGCCTGACTCACTGACAACTTCATAGCTTGTTGGTTTCTACGAAGAGTGACCGTCCGTCCACGCTGATTTCGCATCACAGAAATTGAGATGGCTGGACCACATTTTTTGAGGGGCATGACGTTGTTTTCGTGCAGTGCTAGTGGTACCGCATGTTTGGGAGAGTGTGTAAAGTCTGAGGGCGTGCTTGAAGAAAAAAAAATTGCTTTTGTCGGCTACATTCGTTTAGGTGTAATCCCCCCCCCCTTTCCCAACTCATACGCGCGCACCCTCACCCACACCTGCTCACACACACACACATACACACACACACACACACACACACACACACACACACACACACAGACACACAGACACACACACACACACACACACGCACACACACACACTTATTTTTTATTATGCTCTTTACTTGAATTTCATTTGATATCAGCATCATAATAATTATTCTCAATGAAACGATAAACAAAACTGAACAGCTATGAACCTTTGCTGCTGAGTTCCATCTATATACATGTAGGTAGAAGGCCTACTCATGGAAATTTCAATTTACTGCAGTATGTGAATATGATCAGGAAGTATGTAGATAATTGTATATATCAGCAGAGCGAAAGTCGGCAAACGAGTACTAGTAATCCAAAATGTGAGGTGACTGCACTTTGAAGCCTCAACTTGCAGACATCCAAAGTACTGACCACTCAAGGTTTTGGCAGCAAGACTAATTACATGTAGTATACCGTATGACGTTTGTAGGTTCCAGGTTGACTTCTGCTGGTCTGAGTGATGGGTGAAATAAAAAATAACGAAAATCAAATCCCAGTAAAATGTTGCGAATTCTGAAGTATATGAGATTCTAGTCGTTACCATGGCAACTGTCTCTACAAAAGCTGTCACCGATACGCGGAAACAAAGTGGCTCTATCGTCATTTTTTTTTATCTTACTCCTTCCCTCTATCTGACTGTCTGTCCTTCTGTCAATCTCTCGCTCTCTTTCCTTTCCCTTTTCATTCTATTTATATTTTTCCAAGCTTTCTCTCTGTCATTCTTCAGGATAAAAGGACCTGACCGCCCTCACACGGCAGATTAAATCCGACACTTTCCATCGCAAAAGTACTCAAAAAAGAAAGAATAGATGTTCTTTGTCTTGATGATAGCTGTGCTTAAATTGTCCGTAAACTCTTTCGAATCTGGTTTGTCTTGTTCTCGTCAATTCAAGGACAAACAACCTTTGTATACCTTTGGATTTGTGATCTGTCTGAAACATAAGTAAAGTTCCATGGAATTCTAACACATCATATATAGCTATAACGTTGTCCGTTGTCGCCAAGTGCAGCTGCTCTGTTCGAATGACCATTTGAACTCTACCCTCACGTTGCCTCATTCCGTCATCGCCGAAAACGCACATAAAGTTCAACGGACGACTTTTATATGTCGTTCAGTTGATTATTATATAGGGTCAAGGAAACACCTCTAACATTGTTGAGCAATGTCGAACACTGGAAAATCCTGTATGGTCATCTTCAAGTGTCAAGATTCACACCCAGTATAGAAGAAAGGTGCTCTTTGAAGCTGTCTCCTGCGTTTTCTCTTCTGTCACATTCTTCCTTTGAGAGCTTACCGTCTTCTTTTTCGTCTCTTTTTATTTTCCTCCTCCTCTCCCATTTAAATCATTATCCCCATATTTCTAGACGCAAAACCGATCATAGATACTCCTTGCACACTATACCACAATGTCGAAGACAGTCACCATAATACATAAATAGTAAAATAAAACCAAAATAAATATTTTATACGTCATTGTACTCAAATCGCTGTTGATGCGCGGCAACGGCCCATTTTTCCTTAACCCTATAAAGCCCAAGGGGGGCACATTGTGCCCCCCCCCCCACCATATTTTCGTTTGCCACTCCTACACCCTTTACTCGATTTCAACCAAATTCGGTGACTTTTCCTAAAATCTTATTGCGAACATTTTGATATATAATTTAGCTATGTCCGATATTGCTGGTTGCCATGGCAACCGTAAACTGACAACCATGTCAGTCAGATTTTGAATGATTTTCTGTTCCAATTTCACTTAACAATATAATAATGGATGAAATGGGGGTTTTCTTGGCTGTAATTTGCTGAAGGACCAAAATGTGAAGTAATTATGGTTGTGAATTATACCCTGAAATGGTCTTCTTATAGTATTCCCTTTATTTTTTTATATGACATAGGCATCAAACAATAGATATAATAAAAATAATCGAAAATACAGCATTTTCCAAAGACTACCCTTTTATTTTGTGTTATCTTCACACAAGCTTTGCCTGTAATATCATTTTTTTTATCATATTATCTATCTGCAAACTCAAAATTTCAATATTTTGGAAATATGAAATGTGATACCAATTTTATGTACCCATTCCAAGCAATACATCAAAGGTTTCATATATTTCTTTATATTGTAACAAGTAGCGCCCCCATGTGTTGACCTTGAGAAATTTCAACCATAACAAATAGTGAAGGTTGACTTGCTTTTCCTTTTTGGTAGATATGAAAATGATTGATATGAAATAAAAACATATATACTGGGGATAAAGAAATAAAAAGAAAAATACATGATTTTAGCGTATTTCCTATGTATTTCTGTATATTTTGGTAAATAGCGCCCTCAGTGGATGACCTTGAGAAATTTCAAATGTTGGGTCATGTAGAGTATGAGTTGCTCTACCCATGTGCCAAATATGACGGTCATACATCATATAATAAAGAAGTTATGTAGGGGGGGCACAATGTGCCCCCCCCCCCCCTTGGGCCTGGAAGGGGTCAAAATAGCTTGGGCTTTATAGGGTTAAAGGTACAGGTTACCTTTGGGAGCAGTGATTTAAAAAATGTTCTTGATATCACATTTGATGCATATGTGTAGGTCAGCTGTATCACAAAACATCCTACCATGTAAAAATTTGCAATAAAGTCTAAAATATAAAGAGATATCACTATTTTCTGAAATAAACCATAACTGTAGACGGTCTATTCTAGAAGCATCTTTATTATAACTATTGTTCACATTTTGTATATTTAACAATACTTAACATTAATGATACTAATTCGAATTTTTACATTAGTTGTTTCTATCCCTGACTCACATTCAAAAACTATTTTGAAGCACTAAGCTGGGTTTTTGTTTCATCTGCAAATGGTAAATTATGCCTTTCTAACCTTCTCTTCCTTTGTAAATTCCTAAAATTTAAAGGGATGATACAGTTTTGGTTAAGATGGTTCTTCAGGTTTTCAACATTTTGTGAGCTAATGAGAAACCTTACGTGAAATATAAAAGAACACACAATTCTAGGAGGAATTCATTGTTAATTTGATGACAATTGGTTTTAAAATGTCTGAGATAGTCAAAAACAAAGACATGAAAGAGGTCCTAATAAGAGGTGGGACCGACCTTTTATTAAGACCAATTTGCTTTACTTTATTTTTCTTTAATATCTCAGCCATTTCAAAAGCGATTTTCATCAAATAAACATTGATTTCCTCTTAGAATAGTGTATATGTATTATGTATATAATTCCTTTAAAACTAGTCTCAGATTAAGAGTTGGTTGAGGATTACGCCTTGGAGACCATGGCGTACATTGTGTATAGTCCGGTCGTTGCGACAAGAAAGAGCTTAAAAGAACAATTTTTCTTTTTACACTCATGCACACAATCAACAAATGACACACGAATGAAACGCGCCTTCATTATGTTAATCACTAATACCAACAGTTTAATCTCGACATCCTCTCCATGTATTGTACGACAGGCAATAATGTCTTTCTTAACAGCGTCAGGCTTGGAATGTTATGTTCGTTTTAACAATGTCACGGCATTGCATTATCTACCATCGATTGAACGGCCGACCTGTTAAAATTGTTTTGATTCAGATTCTTGGCTTCTCTAACGATTTGAATGTTGAATTCCTTTGATATAGGTCTATTCATGTTTTTCTTTTTATGCGGTGGTAGTGATATTGAACGAGGAACTATCGTTCATTATATTTTCTTCTTTTTTTGTCACATAACTGATAGTTTCAATGAAAAGAATATATATAAGGGATACGATTGTAAAATACATCTAAAAAAGGGGGAGTTCCTTCGTTCGAACGAAAATCTAGTCTGTTCTTTTCTTCAAGTTAGTGTTACCATTTGATCCGGTCTGTTTTTGTTTTGTTTTTTTTTTTAAATCTGCTCTCTATTTTTTTTTTTTAATCTGCTCTATTCTATCTGCTTTATTTACAGCTATTCTTGATTCTGGCTTACACCTAAACAAGCTTACTGTTATGTAGAGATCCCGTCATACTCCTCTAGTGTTTGTAAAGCCCGAAACGTAACTTTCGATATGCCCGGTTATCATCAAAATTATTGTGTATGATATATATTCTTTTGTAAAGCACAATGACTTGGGCTCATATTATTTCCAGTGTGACTTGATATGAGAAGTATGAAATAAAAATGAATTGAATTAAATTAAATTGAATTGAATTGAATTGAATTGAATTGAATTGAATTGAATTGAATTGAATTGAACTGAAGTGAATAAAGGATTAATGTTTTTATTACATGTAACAGAGACTAGAGGGCACTATGTTTTACTCGCGCCGTTTACCCCTCAAGGTGACGGATACAAGAAGATGATTGATAAAGTTCAAGAGCAGACCTCCAGATGACCTACTAATGTGTGTTTGTATTTTATGAGAAAAAAAAGAGAAACAGAATGACTTTTTAAGATGCCTCTTTTGGAAGCTTGTCTCCATGCCAACAGACATGAGTTTAGAGCAGTGGGATAACATGGTTAATTGCATTAAAAGCATGTGCAGTGCCCAGACATCTGATAAGAATGATAAAATCTTCCGTGGAACATTAAACCGCTTTGCTATTACATCGAACTACAGTTAACAGCTCATCTCCACTTCTGAAAGCAGGGATATGGCAACTCCACCAATTGGCTCTTACCATGCAGGAAGAAAATTGGTCTTCCCGTTAAGCCCTTACGTTTAATATAGGTTCCCCCCCCCCCCCCCCCACTTTCGTCTGCCTTTCATTCAATTTTGAAAATGTGTTTTCAATTTCGTCCCGGACACTCTGGAATGTGCGAATGCTCGTTTGAAGTTCGTCTTTCGTCAATCAATCTTGAAACATGATTGTCATAAAATTGTGTGCTTTGTCACCCGATTTCGTCAATCGCAATTCAAAATCGTCTATTTGCACTCATTTTCTTAAAGTTTCACTCTAAATCGTCTCCCAGGTATACGGTATAACGCTTGTAATCAATGCCTTAATCGAACCTTTGGCTCATACAAACTTTGATCAATATCTGATCGATTTGATAATGTTTTATATAAAAAGACTTTCTTCTTTCACAGCACTCCCTCACTTACAACTATCCACTCGACTGACACACTTTAATAGTGAAAGATCTGGTTTATCGTATAAAAAAAAAAAGCGAATATGACACTTGGCGAATTAATTATTTGAAAAAAAAAAAACAACAACAAAACGAAGTTGATTTTATCAATCTCTTAATCTTTTCTTTTTCTTTTTTTTTCTTAATCATATAGGCATACCCCTAGCTCTTTCCTTATTTGTTACTATTAAATCTCCTGGTCTGAACTTCTATCCGTGCTCCGTTACAGCCACGACAGCCAAACAAGCTTGCTTTCATGTAGGTCTAATCATATACTTCTCTTTGTGCAACCCTATTTCGATTTCGACCAGGGGCCCATTGCATAAAACTTACCGTTGAATTTCAATGGTAACTACCGTCAAAATTATGCGTCACAGCCAATCAGCATCAAGGATTATAAAATTTACCGCTAATTTCAAGACTTACCGCTAGAAAGGAGCGGTAAGTCCAGCGGTAAGGGTTTTATGCAACAGGGCCCAGTTCTCATTATAATTACTGTGTTATTATCATGTGCGTATTTTTCTTTGTAATTGCTGACAAGGTAAAAGAAATTTTGCTGTTATTTTTTATGTGATATTGATATACGAGAAGTATGAAATAAATTGAAATTGAAATTAAAATTGAAATATTATCTCTCCTAGCAGCAGAGACGAATAGAAGACAGTAAAGGCATTGGAATGCTTTTATTTTTAATCACTTGACGAAAAACGAATACGAAGAACAATTTGACGAAACTTTCCTAGGATTTGAAAGCAATAAGCCTCATCGGACAACACTGAGTTGAGAAGCGATGATATTGAATAAAGAGGTGACGAAAACGGGCCGGGAAATAGTCAGGTCTTTGTTTGCTTGTTTTTTCTGATTTGTTGGATTTTGCGAGATCTCTATATGAAGCTGTCAGGCTGTCAATTTACAGTGATTTAGAGCCATCATCTATAGAAGACCATTTCACTTTACAAGAAACACTTTTGATTTTTATCATCCTATTTTTATAGAATGGAATGAAATGCCACATGAGATTTAAAAAACAAAACAAAACCAGAATTTGATATGATAATATCATATCAAATTCTGGTTTTGTTTTGTTTTTAAATATTATTTAAATGGAAACACATCAAATCTGGAGGAGAAAATACAAAAATTGCTTATTTTGAGACAAACATTGACAATAATGCTCTAAAATATCTTGTCAGTACTTCAAGTGTCAGTCATAAATTGAAAATTAGAGGATTTTGATAGTTTGATAAAATATTGTACAAGACGGTATATAACGAACCATGACTCGATGGAAAGAGAAGTGCTTATTCTACCGAAATCATAAAACAAATACTGAATATAAAGAACAAACCGTATCATCAAAAGATACGACACGAAACCTGTCCACAGAAATGTCTTTTTTTTTTTACTCAAAGGTTTAACAAGGTAACAAAAAAAAACTATCGATCGTTTCCAAAATGCACACGGAGGACGCGCTAACACACAGCGTGCAGGGGATATTCTACTGTATTGTCATTACAACAGCCATGAGGGTTGCCAAGTGGATGCTCTATACAGAGTTCAGTGTCCCCCTCCTCCGAGAAGTACTTGACTGGGTCGTCAAGGTGATGCCACGCTGGCTTGAGTTCCTGCTGCCTGGTGTCCTAATTGATGCTAACTAGGAGAACTCTTATGGTCACGGTCACTTTAAAGGAGAGTACTTAGACAAAGTTGATGAGACATGATGACCTGTTTCGTTTCAATTCTATATCGCAGCTAAGCGGGCGTCCTAATCCTCTTTGAGTATGCTACGACCATTAACGTAATGAAACTAGGCGTAACTCGACTACGACCAGTGGGATGCCATAATAAAGAAGAAAAAAATGTCATTCAAGTGCAGATGATGTCCACTTTTACGTAGATAAGATAATATCCTCCGAGTCTGGATATCCTTCATTTTCACATCAAGTTATCTTTTTGCCCTCTCTTTCCGTTGGCATAAAAGTTTACATGGATATGAATGTCTGTTGGTGAATTTGTTTCGTGTATAGATAATTAAAGCAAAATAAAAATAATAATTCATTCACATAATGGGGAAACGAGTCATGCTTGTGAGAGTGAAAACTTAATTGTTACGAGATGTCTTTGGCCACAGCCTTCATCAAAACATCCGTATTTATAGTGACGAATCGAAAAAGAACTGTTTCCTACACCAGGATATTTTGTAAGGCACGAGTCACTACATTCTACGAAGACACAGCGGGAACAAACAGGACATGTGTGCCTATCATCTATGACGAATTTGCTAGAAAATATTTGCTTCAAAAGCAGAATTTGCCACCTAATTTTGACGCAGTCGGAGCCGAACATTATGGCAAGGGTGTTCATTCTGTCACTTTTTTCCACCCCATTCTTCGTTTTTCTCTCCCATAGGCCTACATCCTCATAAAGTGGCGTTGCAATTGTTGTTGTTGTTGTTGTTGTTGTTGTTGTTGTTGTTGTTGTTGTTGTTGTTGTTGTTGTTGTTGTTGTTGTTGTTGTTGAATGAACTTTCTGCTACAGATCAGTGGTGGTGAAGTTATCGAGAGATAAAGTATTGCTTGACCTTTAAACGAGCTTTTCATCTCATGTCCTACAGCTTAAAGAAATTGTAGACCATTGTTCTCTCATTTTGACGCATATGTGTAGGTCAGTGTATCACAAAGTATCACACCATATAAAAATTTTGCAAATAAAGCCTAAAATATATGAGATATCACAGTTTTTCTCAATAAACCATGACTGTAGACGATCTATTCTAGAAACAATTTTACTATAACTATTGTTCACATTTTGTATGATTAACAATAATTAACATTGATTACACTGATTTTAAATTCTTACATTGGTTGTTTCTATCCCTAACTCACATTTTAGAACTATTTTGAAGCAAGGAAACTAGGTTTTTGTTTGATCTGCAAATGGTAAATAACACCTTTAACCATACATTTAGCGTGTGCTTTTTCTCGCAGTATAGTTCCCCGATTAACAATAGGGATAACTGCCACCCCCCCCCCCCCCAAAAAAAAGGGGGAATATAACGCCATATTTCAGAAGTCGACTCCTGTTACGCTTTCAGTGGAAGGCGAAAGTAGTCCCGGCGAAAGGAAATAAATCACTCGCAATTGTTGGGGGAAAAAAAACACCTAAGAACCACGCAGCATCCGCCAAAGCAATATAATGAACATGAAATTTATGTCTGCCATGCATGGGTCATTGCACTATATTATCGTGGTGGAAAAAAAAAAAACTGGGTAAGGTAAGTTTCTGATGGCAATACATCACTCCATTTCAATGATGAAAATGGAGGCTGAACAAACGGCAGACACGTCCGCGGTGAGAGCACAGATCTTTACACGAAAATCCTGTCCTCGCAGAGAGTTGTATAGCCTCCATTCTTAAAAGTGAAGATCCGGGAAGGAGCATACACATCGTCCTCTCCTTAACCATCCCTTCCCATTCACTATCCCTTCCCCCTTTTACCACCATTTTCCGTAACCACCACCTGATCCCCCCTCCCCCTCAAAAAAAAAAAATAGTAGTAAATAGAAAAGTGAAAATACCACTGGGACATCTATACTGCAGATGTAAATAAGTAGACGGAAGTTCAAACATGTCAAAAGCTATATGCCCCTCCTTCACTACCCCACATCCATTCCATTCCCCCACCCCCATCCCTATCCCACCCCCCCCCCGGGGGGGGGGGGGAGGGGGGCAGAAATTGACTTCCTACATCTGGCTTTCATTTTAGTAGCAGCTGTACATGACTTTAAAAAGAATAAAATGATGTTCAATCAATTCCTCTGCGTTAATCGAGAAGAAATTAAGGGCATAGGGTTTTGAGTGTTGTCTTCAACTTTTTTTTTTTTTTTTTGCTGGATAATTAGAACTCACTTATGAATATTAAAGGGCATGCAATTCTGAGTGGTATTCAAAGTTTACTTGGTCAAAATCAGTTTTGAAATGGTTCAGATATCAGAAAACAAAGTAAAACAAAGTGGTCCTTGTAAAAGACGGGTTTCATGCATTTTTATTAGGACCTCTTTTGTTTTGGATATCTCAGTCATTTCAAAATCAATTTTCATGAAATAAACTCTGAATTCTTCTGGATTTTTTTTTTTATTATTTCATTAGCGGTTTTTAATTATCTTGCAAAAAAAAATAGTGAAACCTGAAGCCCTATCTCAACCAAAACTATACCATCCCATTAAATAGTCGGGTGAAGTTAGCAGTAAAGCTTTTTGTTATTGTATGTCGGGAATATGAAAATTAGGACAGCTGAGATCACTTCATCTCCTCGAATACGAAATTTCCTACAAAGTCATCGGTTACTCTTTCACTCTAAATTCTCGACGCAACAGTAGTTCAATCACAAACTAACGGAAAAGAATAATCATTATGTATATCATACACGGCATCGAAAAATGATGATTCAGTTCCTTGAAAGAAAAAAAAATCAGATGCAAGAAAATCAGGGATTTCCAGGCAGTGGTAAATTTGCTGTTCATAAGGGAAGTGTTCTCACACTATTAGTGATTTCGTTATTTTCGTCTCGCACGACTACCATTAGACTGAGCCGTACATGCCGTAGAGGGCTCATCATAACAGCGAAATGAAAAAGGTAATCACTTTCTTCTCTGAACGATAGAAGCACTAATAGGTGCAGTTCGTAAGCCTCAGGATCATTACCAGTTTTCTCTGTCTCTAACGCTCAAAAGTCACTCGAGGAAAAGATATCTAATATATTACCCACAATGAATTTAGACTTACGCCGTTTGGTGATATGTGAGTTTCATCGGATTTTATGATTTATTAAGATTTCACATGATGGAAGTAGAGAGACAGCCACATCACAATACTTTGAAATGGCGCCATACCGATTATCTCAATTCTATTACTCTGACAAGTTTGTGAGGAAAAGCTTGCTCGAAAACAGAATTTCTCGCCTATTCTGGCACGCACCTTGTAAGCACGTCTCGAATCGGAAAATGAGTGGAAGATAAAATATTGAATGTGAAAGCTTCGCACAATGTAAATGTGCAGTCAACAATACACCAGCTTTACCACAGTCAATGCGATCAAAGGAAACCGACTGCAGTCATTTTAAATGAGTGTCGATCATTAAATCAGTTGGTCTATAAAATCTGCAATCGGTTCGAGTTAGTTGTTGTTGTTGCTGCTGCTGCTTTGTATAAGGGAAAGCAAAACAAACACATGAACACGCATTCAAGGGTGTCTTACGTGAAGTATCTACTTGGAAATGATATAAACTATGAATTTGTTTGATCTTTTACTGACCCATTATACAAAATATTGAGACTCACTGTTGGTTTTTGCCCAGAAGAACAAAATATTCGTCCTTATAGCATGACAGAATTATTTCCAATAATTCCTCATGATATTTGTTGGTTGACTTCTTTTTTAAACCTGCATTCTATACATTATTTCTAGCGCCGTCAACATCACTTGTCTATTTTTCTTTCTTTTTTTTTCTTGTCTGAATGTGGGAACTTCACCTACCCTTGTTTCTCCTTCTCTCTTACCTTCTACTAACCCCCCCCCCTTCTCTCTCTCTCCCTCTCTCTCTCTCTCTCTCTCTTCTCTCTCTTTCCCTGTGTATGTAATACAATGCAGGCGGTGGCGATGTGGACAGTCCAGTCGGTTTATGCAGCAGGCACAAAACACACAGATTGAAATTATTGCATATTTTGATCACACAAACTAACTAAATCTTGACAAAATGGGTAAGAGTATGCAAAAAAGGGGGTTCTCCTTTATCAAAATGACTCATAAAATAAAAGTTTTATACACGGAGGCTGAGAAATGTCTTTGTGCAATAATTTGTGTGTGTTCATGTAGACATTATGTGATCATACAACTAACTAATACTTCCTTATTGCAGCTTACATCATTAATGAATCTGCCCAAGTTGATCGACATGAATCATGAAGTATTATAATATTGTTGCATGAATATATACATTTTCTTGCATTATTTCATTTCATTTTCACTTCATTTCAATTCATTTCATTTATTATAAGATATAACATAAGATCAATGGGTAAGCACCATGAACGCACCACGTTTTGTTTTCATTTACATGTAGGTGTAAGTATGCCACTGTGAATAATTATGCTTTTTAAATCATTGATCACAATTCGAACGAAGAATTGCCGGAAGAAAAAAAAAGTTATGGATGTGTGTATCAATCCGTGCATGGAGCGTCTGCTTTAGCATAACGATATGCGTCATCTGTAATGGCGTCACACCTTCCCACAATCCCCTGATTACCCGATCTTCCCCACATTGATTGGTGGTGCGCAGAGATACGGAATTTTTAGTATGCTGTGCCCGTCAGTCGCGGGCGGGAGCCAAAGTTACGGTAAGTGACTTAACACTCCACTTAAATTACCGGCGACTTTGCCATCCGCCCAGGCACGAAATTTTTAAAATTGTGCTCGAAGCTCATCTATAACATTATATATCTTGCTGGTAGAGCGATAAACCTGCATTGCTTTGACTTTGTTAGTGCCGACGAACCAACCAATCATATTGAGATATCAATTCATGGTACAAATCGCCGCCAACATCATCGTCATACACACACACAAATGCACGTATCATTAAGCATAGTAGCTCCATGGTTATACACATTAATCTAAGTATTTACAGTTCCTGTGTACTTTTTGCAACGATCAGCGCTTTATCTAGGTGTCTCTTTTTACATCAACTATTCAGATGCAATGAGGGAAGACATTATCATGACAGACATTTAACCCATTTAACTGGATTTTGGACATTTTGGATTAAAAATTACCCCGATAATATAGAAACGCGTTACAGGCATACCGTGTTAAATTATATATATATATATATATATATATATATATATATATATATATATATATATATATATATATATTTTCTCTCTCTCTCTCTCTCTCTCTTTCTCTCTCACATTGACCCCCTCTATTTTTAATGCGATCTTCGTCTCTTGCGAAACTTATCCAGTCACGTATCAGTAAACTTCTATATCCAAGTCATATTCCTGGCAGAAGCTGTGTAGCATACATGAGATACCAATCGGTGTCGTCAGAAACCTGTAACACAGCGCATGGTCCGATATGCATCGTCTACATGAGATTATCTTGCAGATGTATTATACAATGTAGTTTCATCCAGGTGGTGTAGAGCCTCTCTAAGATCTGCCAGATCTCAGCTCATTCGTTTGTCTCTTGTAACCTTCGAAACTTTTATCTAAAGTTGTAGATGTATCATATGTTGCAGATGTATTACAGTTTCATCCAGGTGGTGTAGAGCCTTGCTATAAGATCTCCCAGATCTCAGCTCATTTGTTTGTTTCTTGTAACCCTCGAACTTTTATCTGAAGTTCTTGCGAATGTGACACAACCATGTACGAAAGACTATGACACTTGACTAGTAGAGGCAATCAAACAGTGTGGGCATGATTATATCGATAAAAACTGCACGAGGCGTTCTTAATAGGCTGATCTCTGATTCTATTCCTTAATTCTCTGTACTGACATTTCTGGAAAATAAACCTCATTCATGATTTCCATATTTTGGTGTAGATATAGAATGGAATAATTTACAATGCTGGAATAACTGACATTGATAGTGCCTTCAGAAAGAGACACGCTCATGTCACTATTAGCCTGCACTGCGTAAATAAGGCAACACAATTATTCTATCTCTTCAAAACAATACATTGGCTAGTTTCCGTTTAATTATTCAATTTTGATTTCATAACGTTGAAAAATATCAGGTATTTCCAGTACTATAGTATTATCATGCACTGTCCAATCAACCTTACTTTTAGGTGCGTGATGACGTGATAATCATGAATAACATAAAGCGATGTAAATAATAAAGTATTATCATTGTCACAACACACGTTCAGACACTGAGATAGAAATTTTCCTTAAAGGGCCCTCTCAACGGGCACAATGAGGGTGTGTATAAAAAGCATTGGGGTTGATACAACAACTCCAAGATGATTTTCAGACTTTTGCATTTAAACACATATAAATTGGTTATACTGGGTACAGAGTTACAGAATATATAGTGATTAATTGGGAGAAGTATATAAGATTATTTCAAAATTCATAACAGAGAGTGAACAAGGATGATGACATAGCAGCTTCACCATAGGAATGCAGAATTGGGTGCTCATAGATCCAGAACAAAAGAAGAAAACATGCATGAATTCAACACAGGTGAAGTTGTTACGCAAGTGGTATTGTAATGGAATTACATATTGATTACCGGAATATTTGAGTCTCCAATATCGTCATCCTTCTTCAGTGTAATTTGTTTTGGGTTTTTCGGAGTATTTGTCTATCTATTCAAGGACCACAATAAATTCCATAGATCTATACATGGCACTATTGATATTCCTGCACTACATGACGTGAAATTATGAAAATCGTTTGGAATCCCCCTTGCTGTCTTACTTGACTGCCATGAATACGCGTGTTCTCATGTGTATACGAATAGCCACTTTAACTTTGAGGACGGATTATCTATGTGTATAGCCCATAACGAGATCTCTTTCTGCAACGTTTTCTTTGATTAATTACACTGTCAACTCAAATTAGATAAAGTGACACAAAAGAGATACTACTGAACCTGACGACGAGATAATGATACACTAAAGCCCGCAGGCCAGAAACAGACTTATAATACAAATTGTGACATTAAGTAACCTCGCGAAAGTGTGCACGTGATTCCCTCCATAAAAGAAAGCATGGAAAAGATATAGACAAATAAGAAAGAGATAGACAGACTGACGACAGGCAGACGGACCAGACAGACAGACCGACAGACGGCAAAGCAGACTGACAAACAGAGAGACTGACAGAAAAGGAGAGAAAGAGGGGGGGGGGGAGGGAGAGAAGCTGGTGACTGTTTGTGAGAGCAATTCCAGTGTCTTGCTTGCTAACCGTAGGCGCGCGTGACAAGTAATCATAATTTTGTTTACGTTTGCGTGGTTGCCATGGTAAACGACAATAGCTTCCGGAATTACAAAATAATGACAATTTACACTCACTTCTCTGGCAAGCGCGAAATGGAAGGGTGCCTCAGATTTGCGTCCAATTTTGATGAATTTAATTTCGCGTCTGTTTTAAGCCTATTACCACAAAGCTCGACGGGTTATTACCACATTGCTTCTCCATATCGACCAACCAAAGTAGCACGGAAGATTGCGACTGAGCTATGTCAGTCATTAAATGTCACGATTACAGAGTAAAGTGAGTGAGGTGCCCTGAAATGCAGTTATTCGTTCTTCTAAAAGGCAATTACGTTAGCCCACTAAATTCAAGGCAAAAATTATGCTTTACTAGCGCGTTGCTTCCACACCGATAACCTATTTTTGGTACATTAACCCCTGTATTCGACTTACCCTGTCTGGTGTAGTCTGGTGTAGTTATTGTAATGTTGTTGGAAGTCATTTTATACAATTGTTATTTTGTAGGGCCTAATTGTTTGGAACCGGTTTGATTTACTGAATGAGCTATTGTTTCTTTATCTTAAGTATTGACACTAACTGATAATTATGCGTATCACATGAATCACCTGTTCACCTGTTCGACAGTTCTCTCGCAGAGCTCGAGTTTTCATTGAACCACACACACCCCTTCAACGACAAAGGAGTGAAATACAGCTGCAAGCAACTGCTACCTATTTCGTCTTTGTAATCATGGGGGAGGGGTGGCATTTATGTAATGCTCCATAGAGACACCAAAATATGTCGGTGCCGGGGATGCAGGGCCTACATTTCGTTGTTGTTTTTTTTTTTTTTCAAATGCAATTAATTGCACATGAGAATTGACTAATATTCTTGACATCTGATCCTTCAGTGGAAGCTTCTGCACAGAAAAAAAAAAAAACGGGTAGGGTTTAAACGATGCATTTCATGGTAAATGTCTTATGTTGAAGCCATGACATGGAAAACGGATCGGTTTACATCCCACTGTTCAGACGGCATCGGGATTATGTGTAAATCAAGCTTCAAGCCCCGCCTTATAGCTTCGAACATGTTGAACGTGATGTTTCTTTCGTCCTGGAAGTACGCGGCGACCCTCACTTCACAGACGGTGGCAGCACAAGCCAAAAATATGATTAAATCGTCAACGAGCTGCTCTCTAATCTCTACCATCCAAACCGCAATTCCAGCGCCAGGATTGTCAGCGCCACTTCCCCTTGCTCCCATTTGCTCCCATTCTCACTCCCCCAGCTAATTTCCTCACACCTTTGGCTTGCTTTCTCACTCATGTACTCTGCACCTTTTCCCCGCGATCAAGTGGAAGCACCAGTTTAATATCCACCGCGGTTCCCGAGCATGTTACGATTACTTTCTTCCCCCTCCCCTTCTGGAGTGGTGGCGGGCTCGCTGTTCAAGGCAATTTTCTCTTCAGCGTTTATTACGCACAACTGAACTTTTATTTTTAACATACCGCCCGCCGTTTCTTTGCCATCTTGAATAAAGCGGATGCAGAATGTGGAACTTGTGGGCGAAAAGTCGAACACGGTTTGACGATCAGGCAATGAGAACCATATACTTGGATGCTCAAGGTTTGGTCTTTATTGAAGATGTAACTGCTCGTGCTATTAGGTCCTGATGAATACGACACAGACAGCGTTATCATCTAAAATACGTTTTATACAAGCGCGTGGTTTTAATCACACCCACCAGGGAGCTGCACCTTCCTGCATCCACTTGAACGAGATCATTGAGGAAAAACAACAATACTTGACACAGAAATGGACAAAATTAAGCCAATATTAATGGTTTTACGTTTACATGTACGGTGCACATCTTCTCATAAAATTGTATTATTTTTTGTTTATATGTTTAATGCAAAACTTGTTTTTCCATTTTCTCGTCATCATCGTTTCGCATCTAATCGTATCAAACGAGCATAAGCGCGACGATAACAATATGAGGCAGCTCCTTACATGCAGTGTATAAACGACTTTGACATATCGCTAAATATCGGAAACTTCAAGAACACTGTATGGCAGACGGTCAGTTTTTTGTTTTATTGCTTTTTGTTTGTTTTGTTTTTGTGCGCTGTGCCAAATTATGACGCGTATCGGTCTCTAGTATTTTTTTTCTACGATGCGCATAACATGTAAAACCATATTCGTGTATAACGTGCACCTAACAATGCAAAAATATGTAATAATTTGTGTGTATGTGTGTTTGTGTGTGTCAGTTGGCTGAACAATATCTTGAAATGCGCAAGTTCTATACGCCAGTTCATTCGCTCACCACTAACACCAAGGTCACACCGGGGCCCTCTTCACACCATGGTATACCACTAGGGTCCATGTTCACACCAACTCACCTCGCACTGCTCCGGAGATGGTATTTTGATGACGTAAGAGCAGGAGTCTGTGTCGTGGGTAACGCTAGGCTGCTGTGACGGTCGACGTCTCCGGGACCCTTCCCCCGCTCCTCCGGAACACGTCGAGATGAAGAGGAGATGGAGGAGGAGCACGGCTTTGACTCTCGATGTCTGCTTCATAGTGACTTCCTCGACACCACGGGAAGATAGAAGGAGATTGAGCTGCTGACGAAGAAAAGCCAAAGACTTTGAGGGTAGAACGGAAAAAACTGCAGGCCCTGAACGAGATAGACTTCAAATGAGCAGCTAAGTCCAGAATAAGTGGCCAGATAAGAAAAAACAAAAACTTAGGGTGTGGTTGTAACAATGAGGTCCCGCTCTCTCTTCAGAATGATTTTGCTGAGTTCTTTAGGTCCAGATTCAAAGATCACACGTTCGAAGAGCTGCAGATCCCTGCTTGATATGAATGAAAACATAAAACACTCATCCGTGGGTATCCGGGTCTTATCGTTTCTGTCAGGAGCGCCGCAGCCTCCCTGGAAATGTCGTCTCTCTGGCCCTCCTTTTTGACTCCTGGCAGTGATTTCGCTCAACGGAGCAACAGACCAGAGACCAGTCTCGAGAGAAGAGGCTTTGCCAAGTGAAATGTTGACTGCTCCTTACACGCACCCGAATACTGCCTCGGGTCTGTTGGTTTTGACAACAGAATAGAGCAAGTGTGGTTATATGTTCTCAACTTTGCTCACACAAAACATGCCGACTTCTCGATGGTCGCCTCCGACTTATGTAGCTCTGTGAGTTTGGCAGATTTGGACAAGTGAGGGCGTAATCATTTTAATATATTTTTTCCCCAACTCCGAAACCGCGGTTACTGACTCCGCGTGTTGTGTCCCTGTGGGAGGTACACATCGGTGGAGTAAGCGACCGAGAATTCCATGCTAGTGAAGGCGGTGCAAAGCCCTGGACATGCTTTTGCCATTGCGTCATGACATCATCGGGGATATGGTACGCACTTGTCATTTCTATTTCATTTCTCGGCATAAAGGGTGGGTTGAAATCGTCTGCCTTTGCGGTTTGGGGTTCGTCGTATGTCATGTGCGGATTCTATGTTTTCGTCTTAAGTCTTCTCTCTCTAGCTCCGTTTCTCCTAGCTTGCAAACATATTTCTGTAATAACATTGTTAAACATTATCAAATTAGTCATCGTCTGGCACTCAAAGTGATGATGTCTCTATCGGGAAAGTTTCTCCACTGTAATCCTCCCCTCCCCTCTTCTAACAAGTCCCTGCCCGGTTTCACAATACATTATATCATGATGCAGGAATAAGCCATATGCAAGCCACGGAAACAATCGACATCGGTATGAATATGTAATAGCACACTCTCTCAATGGACCAATGACACCTAGCGTCACAGCAGGTCTATAAACATCCAGCCAATCAACGACCTTTCTTTTTTTATGAAGCGACACAACACGAGACTGGAGTTATTTGGACACTTAATATTGGGACAGTGTATCGTGGTGACAAGTTAGGCCTATTTATTGACAAAACACGTCCGCATAATCCCACTTGGTATCCGACAGCATTGCAGGGCCATGAGTGTCACACGGATTATACTGATATACTTTTTAATATTGTCTTGCTCTGACTAGCGCAGTGTGATTAATTGGGTGTGTAACACGTACACGCCTACCTGCGATACAAAATATACCAAAAGTATGCCGACAACATTATCATAGTTTAAAAAGAAAATGTTGTTGTTTTTTATTATGTCACTGTTTGGGCGTTTGGTCGGAGGGGAGATTCAACAGAAAGAAGAATACATTTTTTTTTATTAAACATTTTCAAATTAGGGAAAAGAAAAAAATTCAATAACCATAGATGCCTTATTCTTTCACGGAAATCTCATATGAATGTTTGAATCTTTAAATTCATTTTAACAACTGAAAGTTTTACACACACATAGTAGGTCAAAATGGTTCAATTTCTGAAGACAATATATCAGTGTATACAGACGCTTTTTTCATTGGCCTATGTCACACCGTTCACAGATATCTGAAGAGGTTCAAATTTCCACTTACTAAAATTCAGATACTGTTGCGACTGACATCGTATCTTTTGGGAGATCACGAGAAACTTCATGATGTCATTGTATTCTAATTCAAAGTCCAATTTTGACGAGTTTCTGCCTTTATGGAGTTTGATTGATATTACCGTATTTTACGTATGATTATATTCCCACTGAATCATGAGGTAATTTGGGATAAAAATTCCTGCAATCAGGAGCTTTGATATTATCAACAAATTCAAATTCACTCCAGACCAAAAAAAAAAAAAAAAAAAAATAGCAGATAGATATTTTTTCAATACTCTTTCTTTTTTATGCCCGTTGTGATAAATGCAATTGTCTGATGTTGGTAGGATCTATTGCCCGGGGATAAATGTCTGTCAAATCATCATTAGCAGTCGCTTTGATGTCGGACGTCCCTAACGAGATTAAAGGGATTGTACAGTTTCGGTTGAGACCTAACTTCAGATTTCTAACATTTTTCGATAAGATAATGAGAAACTTTTTTATGAAATATGAAAGAGCATGTAATTCTAAGAGGAATTCAGCGATTATTTGATGAAATTGGTTTTGAAATGGCTGAGATACCAACAAAAAAAAAGAGCGATCCTAATAAAAATTGGGACCCAGCTTTTATTACGATCGCTTTGTTTTTGGGTGCCTCAGCCATACCAAAACCGATTTTCATCAAATAAACTTTGATTTCCTCCTAGAAAGGTATCCTCTGTACTATTTCATAAGTGGTTTCCTGGTATCTCGAAAAAAAAGTTAAAAGCCAAATTCTCATCTCCACCAATACTAAACTATGCCTTTGAAACATTGATCCCTTAATACCTCATCAAAGCTCGAATATAGATATAGGAACGTTGAGAAAGCGTCCTTGGTAACGCCAGATTAATTGAGCAGGCGGTGCGAGATTGGGGTATATACAGCCTGTCCTCCCGAGAGTTTCAGCGTGGAACATTCGTGAGCGCTCCCGTCGCAATCAGCAGCTTTCGCTGATGAGTGACGAGTCCTACATTTTGCTTGTAGGACCCAGGTCCGTGTGTCGGAATATGGAGAGTCTTACTTGTTTTGATCACATACTTCCTTGTTGTTTAATCGTTTGACTGTAAATCTGCTTGCCTATAGATGTAATTTGTAATGCAAGGGCTATGCTCTGTCAGTCTATGTTGCAATCGATTTTCAAACGCAATTATCTTCATTTGATTTTGATGAACACTGTGAAGAAGATTCAACATTAACAGGGGAGACTCAATAAAATCTGTGAAACAACTAAGAAAGTTAAAAAGTTTTTGAGTTTCATCCCCCCCCCCAAAAAAAAAAAACAACAACAACAACAAAAAACAATGACATGAGTCACAGTCATATGCATGGGCATTGATGAGTAATTCACATAAAATTACGCATTTCATTTCAGGAATTCTTGAGCAGTGAACACTAATTAATAACTTTATCTTATGATATTTTCATTGGAAAACAAAAAGGAAACCTTTGCGAGTATACATTGCACAACATTGTCGCCTTGTCTGTTTAGCGTAAATAGGATTGAGAAAGATATCATTTTATTGAAGTTCCTCATAATTTTGTTTTGTCCTTAAAGGGGATGGCTAGTAACTGATCAATGGGAATCAGTGGGAATGCTGGGGAATGATTGTTCCAATTCTTGTGGGATTCATTATATATCTATTATTTGTTCTGTGAAAATTATTTGCTTCAGAACGGTCTCATATTCAAGTAATGTGCAGTTTAATGCCCCGTCACTGTACAGGCATGCTAACCTGGAAACATTAAACTGCACATTACTTGAATATGAGACCATTCTGAAGCAAATAATTTTCACACAACAATAGATGTATGATGTACCCTTAAATGAATCCCACAAGAATTGGAATAATCACCCCCCAGCATTCCCACTGATCAGTTACTAGCCATCCCCTATAATGACGTGCCGTAGTGAAAATGGTCCCCTGGACCAGGGAGGTGGGAAGAGATATCTCTTCCCACCTCCCTGCCTGGACACATACTCGGACAAAACCCTTTCAGGGCCACCAATCTCAAAAAAATGCTAATATGATGATTGTAACCAACAGGTTGACAGTTTTGCGAGGATTTCTATAAGCAGGGAAGGTGTAATGGAGAAATCAGGGTTAAGACATCATCATCATCCTTCACGCTAAGGGTTATCTCCTCGATTTCCAGCCAGACTTAGCACCACATGCTCCCAGTGTGTATATTCCCCATCTGTCAGCGAGATACAAAATAAGAACATGTAGGACGTCGTGTGGAAACAGACTGGAACTTATCCGCATCACCCAGACGTTGGGGGTTTGCAATGTTCTGATTACCGAAGAGAAAGTGGGCCAGTCGACACTTCCACAGTGATTAGCAATTGAGCCTTTTCAGCCGCAGGTAATGTACACAATGATCCGCACGACACGTCACTCCCACAACCCAGTTTCACTAATCTATATTCAGTAGATTAAGAAGGAGAGAAAGGGGAAATATTTGTCCATGTATTCTGCACATGTTAAACGACATCACCTCATATTTTGTTCAATAGATCAGAACACAAAAAAAAAGTGATTTGCTTTATGACATAATAATACGGAGATAAGTAGATTTTTACTGGCAATTCCCATTCATATTTTCTTTGCTGTTTATTGCATTTGGTAATAATAATTTTGAGTAGAAACGAAAATGATATGCAAATTTTGTCGATATCGGATATAAGAATGTAGAATGTTAAGGTTTTATATTTAGTCTTGAGATAATTATTTCAGTCAGAAACACACACAATGTTAATAAAACCATATGCTGATTTTGATATTTCACACTCGTTTATTAGTTCGTGATTGGAAAACAACATCAAATCATTTACTGTGATCAGAAACTCTTACCCTCCTCCTGTCCTTTCACATGGTTACAGTCACATCAAAATTATCACAACTTTAAGATTTTTATGTAGTATAAACCATGAATTTTGAAAAATTATGTCAATTGTTACTTCTGTTTCGTCAATAGCAGATATGTAACTGTGGCACTCCATGTCATCTTCATTGGATATCAATGTAACTGTTGTATTTTTGTTTGTTTGTTTGTTTGTTTGTTTGTTTGTTTGTTTTACTCCTTATCAAAGTCATTTGAATATGGAGTGCAGTTTCTCTCCAATTACAGACTATTATTGTTGCTCCTCCCCCTCAAAATTTGATGGAAAGTATATCTAAAGTCGAGAATGGATAGCTCTTTTTGTCGAGGAATTCACCTTTATCAATTGGTTCCATGACATTTCCTCCTGCGACAATTGCTCCCATGAAATATCTGTACGCTAAGCCAAACATAAATCCTACCCACAAACATAACCCCAACCCTGATCTTAATCGTCACAGCAAACTAAACCTTCAGTCTATTACAACCCTAAACCTAACCCTATAAGTCCCTGGGGAAAATAAAACAGGAGCAATTAATGCAGGAGCAAAATGTTGTGTCAACTTATTGACCACAATCAACTCGTTCTACTCAAATTGGAGTTCTTTACTTTTAATGTTTTTTTTCCCTTTTTCATAACTATTCACTCAAGTACGTATGGACATCACCAAAATGATATAGGGCCTAGACAGGTCCGTTATATCAGAAGGTGAACAAAACTTACAGCTGCTTGAATGTACGGAGCATGGTAAACTCTGACGTCATCGAATATATCATGTGAGATCTCAGTTTGACTTGTCACTCAATGTCTCGCTCCTTCTAAATGTCAAGTAAATATGAATAAACGTGTCTATCTCGTGACTATATCTATCATGAAAATTGTAGAATGCACTGCAACTCGGGTCCCCCGCAGTAGAGTGCTATAATTATACTAATCAGGGAGGTGAGAGAGAGAGAAAAAAAAAGGTATATTTTAGTCTCACCTCCTTGTACTATAATGCAGAACTAATCAACAACTAATCCGTAAAAGCTGAGTAATCGTAGATCTTTTAGGTAATGGCTGCGTTGTTTACGGTAGTAAGGAATCATGTTAATTTATGCCCTGACACTCATAATTGTGTGCAGTGTCGATTGTATGATTTACACAGCTGATGGCAAGTACCGTCTGCAAAGTATTAACCCATCAACTCCTGAGGAAATTTAATGTAGAAAAATATTTTCTTTTCCTCCTTAAACTATACTAGGGAGGTGGAGGAGAGAAGTCTCTTCCACCTCCCTGCTTAAACTGACAACTCCGAATTTTACACCGTGTCCTGTATTGGCAGAATACTAGATGGAACTGGTTAAATTCTTTGAAACTACACAAAGAAGATCCTAATGCTAATTGTCCCCGCCGAACGAGTTCGAGCAGGGGACTATGAAACGGGCTCCGTACGTGTGTGTGTCCGTGTGTCCGTCCGTCCGTCCGTCCGTCCGTTCGTCCGTCCGTGTGTCCGTCCGTCCGTCCGTCCGTCCGTGTGTCCGTGTGTGCGTCCGTGTGTGATCAAAATCTTCAATTTGCTACTTCTCTGTCATTTATGAGCCAATTTTGATTCTGTTTGCTTTATATGATAGCACTACATGGGAGCTTTGAAACTTGTACACAGAATTTCAGTCGTGACCTTTGACCTTGACCTTTGACCTATATTGTACATTTTGCTACAAAATGCTACTCCTTCGCCATTTCTAACCCGATTTCGATTCCGTTTGCTTTATGTGATGGCACTAGGTGAGGGCTTCAAAACTTCTACACAGAATTTTGACCTTTGACTTCTTTGACCTTAATTTTTTGACCTATATTGTACATTTTGCTACAAAATGCTACTCCTTCGCCATTTCTAACCCGATTTCGATTCCGTTTGCTTTATGTGATGGCACTAGGTGAGGGCTTCAAAACTTCTACACAGAATTTTGACCTTTGACTTCTTTGACCTTTGACCTTGATTTTTGACCTATATTGTACATTTTGCTACGAAATGCTACTCCTTCGCCATTTTTAACCCGATTTCGATTCCGTTTGCTTTATATGATGGCACTAGTTGAGGGCTTCAAAACTTCTACACAGAATTTTGACCTTTGACTTCTTTGACCTATGACCTTGATTTTTGACCTATATTGTGCATTTTGCTACAGAATGCTACTCCTTCGCCATTTCTAACCCGATTTCGATTCCGTTTGCTTTATGTGATAGCACTAGGTGAGGGCTTCAAAACTTCTACACAGAATTTTGACCTTTGTCTTCTTTGACCTTTGACCTTGATTTTTGACCTATTTTGTACATTGGCTACAAAATGCTACTCCTTCGCCATTTCTAACCCAATTTTGATTCCATTTGCTTTATGTGATGGCACTAGGTGAGGGCTTCAAAACTTCTACACAGAATTTTGACCTTTGACTTCTTTGACCTTTGACCTTGATTTTTTACCTATATTGCACATTTTGTTACAAAATGCTACTTCCGGCGGGGACATATGTTACGCACCGCGTAATTTCTACTTTTCCTTGTTTTTAGTGAAATATTGACTTAATTGGCTAATATGTCGTGGCGGCTTTGGGATTGGTAATTCTACAACTAAAACAAACGAGACCATGCATATCTTTTTATTACGGTACACTGACAATGGATAGTGAAAATTAGGAATAAGAATAATGACTAATTTTTATAATCATTATTATTATCATGATAAGTAGAAGTAGCAGAAAAACATCATCTATTTATCCAATACTTTAATCTTCGGTCTTCGGAAGGGGACCTGCCTGTTTTTAGGGCACCGTTCCGTGAAAGCTGTCAGCCCTGACAAGTTGTCAGTCTCTGACAATAATCAAATTAATAATAAAATAGTATAACTGTCAGAGACCAGAATTTCTCAGCTAATCGAAACCAAGGATTTTACTTACAAGTTGTCGGAGCTGACAATTTTCATGAAACGGTGCCCAGGTGATAGTATGACTTCTCAATCAGCATTACCAGCTACTCCCGTACCTCCCTGCCGTCATTCCTGCATGTCCTCTACATCTGTTTCAAAGGGAATTATATGAGTGCAACATTTCGTCCAAGGATGTATAAATAGGACTGATTTTTTCCCCATTTTCCCCACTATAACAGAACCCTTCCAAAAAGTGCACGCAGACGAATATTCACATGCGAATTTTTACAAATATGTAAATATTCATCTACATAGGCTACATTGGTTCGAAGTTTTCTGCTAGTAGTGGGAGGGGGAGGGAGGTCTGAATTCTTGACATGGAATATTTCATTGCACTATACATTTGTATTACGAATTAGATGAGAAAGTCTGTGTATTCCTTCAGCTAACATGTCCTTTAGATATTCATGTTATTTTTTATGTACTATAGATGTTGTGAATATATTATGACGTCAATTTCGTACAGAAAGAGAATATGATCAATATCTTAAGAAGAAATCTAATAAGCCACAAGGGAAATGGTTGAACCGCATTTACAGAGGTTTTCATCGTATAAAAGAAATCCACATAAAAACTGAAAAAAAGAACCAAACAAAATTGCAAAACGAAAACAACAAGGCTTACCAATGCCAGTAAGTAGAATGGAGAGCAAAATAAGAAGCAGCTCAGGCTGCAGGAGTCCAGTCAGTCCGCAGCGCTGGCTAATCCCGTCTATTTTATCCAGCACGTATGCACGAGCGTGCGGCGTTTGCATACGTAATAAGCTGCGTAGATGGTTTTTCGATCGGCCTTTTAATACCCTTAGACTTCTTCATTTCTCACAATTTTGGTGTTGTTTGACAGGGGAAAGATTGAAGTTTCTACTTATTTACACAAAAAATAATGTTGATTCAAGTTTGGGACAGAAATTCATGTCTGAAAATGTGCATATTTTTATTTAGTTTCTTTTTTAAGTTTGGACCCGATTTTCACATCAAAATAAAGTTTGCGTCAACAAAATTTCTATATTAGTGAATAGGGGAAACATTTTTCTTTCAAACGGTGTCATAATAATGAGATTTTATTGCGTACCAAAGTCAGGAACCATAAAAAATCGCGCCGATGTCACCCGAAAATAATTTGAATTGACGAAACATTGCCGGTGGGAGGAAAACGCACTCTGATTGGTTAGCCTCGTCACGTGTGGTACGCCTTCAATTCACGTGACCTGACATAATATTGGTGTGAAATACGTTTCAGGTAGTTAGTGTGCTTGCGTGAATGTGACGATTTTTATTTTTCTTTTTTATGAATTGTCTCGTTATTCACACATAAGAACAATAGAAGCAAAAATTGAGGGGTGCATATTTGCCGGTTTTTTTTGAAAAGCTGATCACAAACGGATTTTATAACACAGGTAAACAATAATCGCGAAACTCTTGTAGTATTGTTGATCTCAGTCCCATCAATGCAATTTCGAGTAGGTGAATTGTTTAAATGCTCAAGTCAAGATCATGTCTCAAGTCAAGACTTCAAACTCAAACTCAAACCCCAAACTCAAACTCAAACTTCAAATTCAACTTCAACAACTTCAACCAGTGAAGACTTCCAAGTACAAACTTCAACTTTCTGTCTCATACAACATCATATAGAATCTAAAGAGTACAAAGACAAAGTAAAATATCGATATCTGTCGAGACTACTAATCTTCCTAAACAGCATGGAACTAGAAATAAAAATATTCGGTCTAAAGCATGACCAAATCAAAGTTCTAACAGTTAGACATTTATTTTCCGTAAAACACTTACAGTTGATCTAAATTATTGCACGACAATAATTTGTATGTACGGGACTAAAGCCAACGTTCCCCACGCTACGATTCATTTGCAGTTGCCCGACAAAATTTGCACATTTTCGCGCCACTACAGAAATAACCGAGTGGCAACTTCCGGTTTGAAATGTCTGCTGATGTACTTTGGGGTTCTTTTGTTGCCTAAATTCCACGCAAAAACAATTTTGCGTCAATTTCGTTTTGGCATTTATCGAATCATCGACTTTTCGTCTGTCGAATTAATTGCAAACGAAACGATTTCATTCTGTACCAGAGTCAGGAACCAAAACCGAAATTTGCACTTCGAAATTATGCTTGAAATATCGACAAATTTTCAGGTGACTTTAGGCATTCATAAAACCTCTAAAAAATAAGAAAGTAATGACGAATTTTATATCAAAATGAAGAGCATAATTCGGAGATTGACTTACGCTGCATGCTGCCATGTTAACTGAAGTTATCGACTAACTATCTGAATGGAAGCACAATGCTGCACAATAGTCTCGGGAAATCTCGCTAACTTCAGTTCGCGAAACTGAAGCGAGACCGAAACGAGACGCTGAATAAATCTCCGGCCGCTGCCTCATTATAATGCGTGCTGCGCACTGACTGAGTCTCACTGACGAGTTCAAGAAGAACGGAAGACGACGTGATATTATTGGAATGACCGTGAGACTGATTAGCGGGTTAATGTGTCAATACCGGAGTGATCTTTTCTGGTCAAACTTCTCTAGTCGTCCCTGTAATGGACTCCAGACTTAGGATATTCAATCCGCTTCTTGAGGTTTCTGTCTCGGATGAAATTCATATAATGTACAACAGCCATAGAGCTCTTGGATTGCACAGTGTACATAAACTAAAATGAGACAGGTGCGGCAATTTTCATGAGTTTTACTGTGCTATGATTTGGACAGTGGATATAAGTCTCTGGACTTTCAAACAAGAGTTGAGTCTGATTTCCATCCTCCCCTAGTAAATAGATCCTTGAACATGAATTTTTACCTATTTAATCCATTTTGACCCAGGTTTATAAATAGGTGCCAACCAAGGTGATCTATCATTTGGCCTACACTTTCACCTCGTCTAATAACCATTCATTGTTAACCCACATACTCTAATCCCGTTTCATCTACGACCAGTTCGTCAAATGACCATTTAGTCCAATTTCCACTTAGCCTCATTATCAGTTGGTCTACTTCCAGGTGGGCTATGCCCATTTTGTCTGAATACCCACAGTTGATTAGACAAAATGGGGAAAAATCCAAGGAGACAAAATTGCGATTAGACCATCTGGTCGTTAGACGAAACGATTAGCCAAACTGGGTATTAGACCAAGTGAGGATTAGACCACATTAGACGAAATTGATAGTAGACCAAATGATTTTAGCCCTAATGGTGTTAGACGAACTGGGAAGTGGACCATCTGATATTAGACCAAGTGGCAATACACCCCAACCAATGCTGGAGTAATGATAACGGTGATAATGGTCGTCCAATAAGCAGTGTTATTTTCCGGTTATCAGTCAGTGTGCTTACCTATCAATTCGTTTTTATTCATCTATCGATTTTGATAAATCATTCTCATCATTTCTGCTTTTCAGATCATTTTCCCTTATGAATAAGCCCCTCATTAATTCATTGATTGGTTGATTCTTAGCACCTTAAGGTAGAATTTCAAATGCATCAGTCTTTTATTCACTTAACAGTGATCAAAATAGTAAAATCTACGAATTATCTTGGAGGGCAGATTAGAGTTACGGGGGGGGGGGTGGAAGCAAGAGCGCGCCTCCGTAAGAGGAAAATAGATAAAAAACAAACCAACAAATCAAGATACCATTCAGACAAGAGCATTTCTTATGTTCCACATTGAACAAACAAAATAATGTTTAAGGAAACAAATCGCCACTTTCAAGTTCATAAGACTTTAATAAGCTCTCGAGCTGGTTGTTAGGTTGTCGCACCATGTTTAACGTTTAATCTTGGCCAAATGATTAAGGAGAAATAGATTGGAAGAGAGGGAGAGAGAGAGATAGAGACAAACAAACAGAGAGAGCGTGTTTGTCTGTTTGTGTGTGCGTGTGTGTGTGAGAAAGAGAAAAGGGATTTGAATTATACTGAGTATATAATTTCATTTTCATTCGTGTAATAATATTATGTTTGCATTCACCAAAGTACAATGTCTTCCAACTTTCAAGAGCATTGGATGCGTTCCCATCAGATCTCCTCCAAGGCATGCCTACACCCCTGGCAAGCTTTGCTCGCAGAGGTCGTCGACTCGACGTTCGTCTGGACTGTGACGTCACGGCCTGGTCGTGGGCCGACGATAGGCGTCGCTCCATCGTCACTCTCTTCAGTGTGTTTGAACGCGCGGGCAGTTATTTCCTCCAGTAATTGAAATACAACAGTGAACCGTTTCGGAGAGACGGAAAGAGAGAGGGAGAGGGAGAAAGTTTGCCGAAACATTTTGAGTATTCCCTGGATGGTACACTCGAAGTATTCCCAGGTATGGCGACGTGCTATGGCAACGAAAAACACATGAAATGTGAGAAAAAAGTTAGTGTTTTTAAGCCAAAACGGGAAAATGCAGACGGGACTGAAAATGCCGAGGCTATAATATGGGTCGTTGTTTTCATCAACAACACGACCAAATGGTCTGCTTGTCTTCGAAAAGGTGTTGTCACAGTGAAGATGATGTTATTGATAGTTTTATGAAAGAGGAACGAACTCCTCGATTTTTGCAGAGATTTTGATACATAAACAATGGAGATATAACCTAAATTCATGAAGTATAGCTTGACACATTTTGGTAAAGATCGATTACGATTCGTATTGGTTTGCAAAGCATGACACTTTAGCACCTTATATTGTGCATATTAACAAAAATCCACATACACTGTACCGATGACAAACGGGGATATCTAAGTCAACTAATGAAAGGGGAAAGCTTAGAAATCAGTTCCCATGCTACCAAGCGTTCTTCTACATGCTTGGTGAAAGAAAGTCGCTGATTCCGGTTTGGTTAATCTGTTTGTCCGTTTGTTGTTGGTATGATGTAGTGTGACTGAAAATACCTCTACGGCACAACGTATCTATCTGCGGCACCGGCGTTGCGATTTTTAAGAAGCATTGAATTCTATTTTGATGAGTCACCTTGAATCCCAGACATTTAGACTCAACATAATTACTTTGTCACCGCAGTTGGCATCCATACATTCTGACTGCGATTGCATGAAAATTTCATCACAAACAACTATACGATTCGGTTATTGTTTTATAAACAGTTATTAGTTGTCAGTTTCCACTGGGTATAAAACAGCATGAGAGTTTCACATCACCGTATCCAGCCCCTTGCAGTGACCGCTGGATGGACTCCGAGACAAGGTGAGAAATTTTCTTTCGACAAAGAAACAAAGAAGAAAACAAAATTGAATTTGAAGAAATGACCTAAGCAGGACGGTGTGTGTACTGCGTTAATCCAGCCGCAATTTGTGGGAGTCCGTCGGGCCACACTTTGCCAGACAACCGTTGTGACCACGACGATGTTTATTCTGGGAAGGCACAGCATGTGTACCTATATTGCGGAATTTCTGAAGCGATAAGAATCATTTTTTTATTTGTGCGTGCGTTGCACACATGACGTGGATGTAAAATGTTTTGCGGTGACCTTACTCCAATAACATTTGACAATCTCGCTATAGGGATGACACTATTTTCATCTCATTTCCTTTTGTTTATAAGGTCAACGATGGAATGGTGCTGTGTTCAAATTATTTACGATGATGAGCAAAATGTTATGATTTGACCCAAGGTTCACCCCTTTGTCTGTTCCGACCTGAGAACACACTAACATTCATTTTGTTAGATGCAGATAGGCTTATAACTTGTACTACATGTTTTGAAAGTAAAAAGATATTGACTCTGTGCTCCTGTAATGACCAAATTAAGATTCAGAAAATGTTCGTTATGTTAAAGGGGATGACTAGTAACCGATCAGTGGGAATCAATGGGAATGCTGAGGGATGATTGTTCCAATCCTTGTGGGATTCATTTAGGAGTACATTATGTATCTACTGTTGTGTGAAAATCATTTGCTTCAGAACGGTCTCATATTCAAGTAATGTGCAGATTAATGCCCCGTCACTGACCAAGCACGCTAACCTGGAAACATTAAATTGCACATTACTTGAATATGCGACCATTCTGAAGCAAATCATATTTACACAACAATAGATATATAATGTACTCTTAAATGAATCTCACAAGGATTGGAACAATCATCCTCCAGCATTCCCACTGATTCCCACTGATCAGTTACTAGCCATCCCCTTTAATGCTCATTAAATGTTTAATGTTGCAATTTGATTCGAACTACCAAGTTGGTGTAAGTAAACGGAATTAAGAATCTAAATACAGGTGTGAGTTTCTTCAATTTGTCTCCCTCTGCAAATGAAATTTGTTAAGATCACAACTGGTTTCATTTAGGAATCTAAATTGTTTGGTGTGTTTTTTTTTCAAAGAGACAGTATCACCGCGACACATCACCGCAACACATTAGTCGCAACTTGAATGTCATTTCTACACTTCGCCTGACGTGCACACATCGTCTCACCACGTTGTTCATGATGACTGAACAAGTTTTGATCCAATCTTTGTTCTCTTCCGTGGATGATCGAACGGGGAACATTCACATTTAACCCGTGACATGCTTGACTTTCTGGATCCGGATGTGCTGTATGATTATATACTTTGTGTATAATAGCACTACTTCAAGAGGACAATGGGTTATTGATTTAAATGGGCATATCACGCTGACCCGGTGCCCTCAGATGATTGAGAGAAGAATCTGGACTTAAAGGGACGATATAGTATTGGATGAGGTGAAAATTCAGCTTTTCACTTTTTGAGAGAACCTCTTTAGAAAAAGTTAGTTAAAGCATACAATTCTAAGAGGAATTCAAAGTTTATTTGATGAAAATTGGTTTTGAAATAGCTGAGATATAAAAAATAATGTAAAACAAAGTGCTCCTGATAAAAGGTGGGTCCCACCTTTTATTAGGACCACTGTGCTTTGGATATCTCGGCCATTTCAAAACTTATTTTCATAAAATAAACTTTGAATTCCTCTTAGAATACATGCTCTTTCATATTCCACAAGAAGTTTCTCATTATCTAAAAAAAAAAAAAAAAAAAAAAAAAAAAATTATCGTAAAAACATCGTTGGAAACGTCAATCCCCATCTTAACCGAAACTGTATCATCTCTTTAAGAAATGGAGGGAGCTGATCAAACAACATGTTCAAAATAAAAGCCGAAGTTTTGTTAAGACTTGAAGGGTCGCATAGTTTGTGACCTGATTGTGTATATCATGGATTACTGTAAGTGGCCGATGGACTGTGTGGAGTTTTATCTACTTCGGCTCAATAGCGGATGAATACTAGGCCACGAGGAGCGCATCCCAGTCAGGAGGAATCAGGCAATTTCAGTAAGAAGGATCAAGGAATGTCAAAAAACAAAATCAGAATATCGTAAAGATTGCCTAGTTTTCTAAGTACACCACCATAGCAATCTATGATCTGATGCCTATATCTGCAGTATACTGGTTTCGTTGTTCCATGACTTTTCTCTGTGATATTTCCAACTATCTTGGATCCTTCTTTTAACCTTTGTATGCCACATTTATTTCCCGTTCGTAGGTTTGTGTGTGAAATTTGTGCACATTAGACTCATTGGCATATAGGGTTAAAGGGATCGTATAGTTTTGGTTGAGACCTAATTTCAGGTTTTTAACATTTTTTGGTGAGATAATGAGAAACCTCTTATGAAATATGAAAGAGCATGTAATTCTATGAGGAATTCAAAGTTTATTTGATGAAAACTGGTTTTGAAATGGCTGATATATCCAAAAACAAGCAATTCTAATAAAGTGTGGGACCCGCACTTTATTACGATTGCTTTGTTTTACTTTGTTTTTGGATGTTTCAGTCATTCCAAACCCGATTTTCATCAAATAAACTTTGAATTCCTCTTAAAATGGTATGCTCTGTACTATATCATAAGTGTTTTCTTGCGTATCAGGACAACTCCCCCGGAGGACTAGTCCCCCGGGGACTACTCCCACCTGACAGCTCCCCCGGAGGACCACTCCCCCGGAGGACCACTCCCCCGGAGGACGTCTCCCCCGGAGGACTACTCCCCCGGAGGACGTCTCCCCCGTGGGACAACTCCCCCGGGGGACTACTCCCCCGGGGGACAACTCCCCCGGGGGACAACTCCCCCGAGGGACCACTCCCCCGGAGGACCACTCCCCCGGAGGACCACTCCCCCGGGGGGCAACTCCCCCGGGGGACAACTCCCCCGGGGGACAACTCCCCCGGAGGACACCTCCCCCGGAGGACAACTCCCCCGGAGGAAACTCCCCCGGAGGACAACTCCCCCGGAGGACAACTCCCCCGGAGGACAACTCCCACCTGACAACTGCCCCGGGGACGTCTCCTGGGGGACAATCCCATAACTGAACAGCGATGTTTCTTATTCGTGTCCTAGAAATTAAAATTGAATTCATCTGTGTAAAAACAGTATTCTTTTTTTACAGAATTTAAATTAAAGTTAACGTTACCTAAGACATGTCCATCTTTATAACAAAGTTTTTGAAATCTCAGCACAAAGTTTTTACTTTTGTACACGCTACATGTAATGTCGAAAAAAGTAGAAACGCAGGTCCATTTTATCACTGAAAGTTGGTCAAGAGATAAACACATTGACGGAAACACGCTTTTGAGGGGAGAGTTCATTCCTTAGCATGTACCTGTTATTCTTCATTATTGTATAATATTTTAAGAAGTCCATTCTTTGATGATTTTCCTTTTCTTTTTGCAATTCATGATTATGATAAGGAATATGTTAAATGAAAGAAAGATATTATTCAGAGGGGTGAAGGCTCAAATTTTTGAGTTTCTTCAGTTTGTCTCCCTCTACAAAGGAATATGTTGTTAGAAATTATCTTTTAATGGGGTTATGATTTTCATCTTAGATTCTTATGATAGTTACTATCCTATATGTCACTGTCAGTAATACTTTATTGTGCAATTTTCGTTTGTTATGTTGACTGTGAATTTATCTGAACATCATTACAATTCTTAATGTCGGAGAAATAATTGAAAGAAAAAAAAATATGAATATTCTGTGCCTGAAAAGACTTGAACGTGTAAAAAGGTAATATCTTCCAACAGCCCTGGGAAAGCACACCCGCACGACCAACACAAATCTCTCAACCAAAAGATGGGATGATTCGAGTTTCAATTAATTGAAAATTGAGTTTTGTCTCACACAGTTTTATTTGAAAACGTTTGAACATGGAAAAAAAAAATGTCTAGCGTAAGAGTAATTGAAGTTAGTATGCAAACAACACTTTTGCACGTAATGGTATACCGGAGATTGTGGTATCAGATAATGGTACACAGTTTACAAGTGACCAGTTCAAAGAGTTTGCTTGTCAGTACCAATTCAAGCATGTCACGTCTTCATCACTTTCTACATAGCAATGGGAAAGTTGAAAAGACAGTACAAATCGCAATGTCTAATGAAAAAGGCAATGAGAGATGGAACAGATCCAGGTTTGGCATTTCTTGACTATCGGAACACACCGATCGATGGGCTAGATGCTAGTCCTTTACAATATTGTTGATGCAGAGGAGGACAAGGACCACCCTACCAACAGCTAGGCAGCTGCTGAAGCCAAAAGTAATAAAGAATGTGCAAACAAAGCTGACCAAGAAACAAAAGTGCAGTAAAATTATTTTGATCGAAGCGAAAAGCGTTGTTGTTTCAAAGACAAAGTTTCCAAGAAGTTGCATAGTGGAATGTGAAGGAAAAATGCTCCTGTCAAAACAGAATTGACATCAGAAGAGGTACAGCGGAAAACAATCCTTAATGCAGCAAAGCTAGATGACTCAACATAATATCGTATCACAAGATCAGGTCAAAAATATGGACCAGTGTAAAAACTTATCTATTTTATAGGATTATAGATACCGGAATTTGACGGGAAATGAAATGACAATGATCACGGGATTGTGATAATGTTTAGATGTTGAACTATTCATCTGGAGAGTAGAGTTGGTTACATTTTGAGTGCAATAAAAGTGTTTCATCTAACTTATCAAAAGTAACAGCTTTGTCGATTATTATAAGAGAAACAATGATTAACGTTTCTTCAAAGACAAAAATAGCACATTTCTAAAAGTGAACAAAAGTACAGTTTACAAAACAATCACAAGTATTCCTCCAAGTGTGAAGAGCGAGATTGAACTTACGTCGTTATAAGAGTGCGTTGTAATGTGTCATACAAAGCCGTGATATCTCAATATTGAAGTGAAGTGTTACTCACTTTACAAGTATCAGTAATGTTTGCGTTTATAAGATTTGTTGCTATGATTACACAAGTAGTAAAGTTGAATGTAAGATATAAGATATGGCAAGTCAAACACGCTCATACAAGACGTATTTCCATTATTACTCAAATAGGACAAGTATATTGTGTGAACAACGTATCAAATAATTGCCATGATAATCCTAAAAAGACAATATCTTATTAATTAAGTTTCAGTGGTATAGTTGATAAATGAAAAAAATCTGTGTGAAAAAGAGAAACTTCACTTTTCTAAAAAAAAAAAAAAAAAAGGGAGATGCCAAATGTTTGAAATTAGTACAGTTTGAACGCAGAGACTAGTGCCTAGCTATGCAGCACCAACCAATCCCCACAGAGATGATGCTGTTGCTATGCTCTATTGTTACCCCTCTCGAGAAACCCCGGAGGTAGATGTACTACCTCAGCAAACTTCCTTACTTGCACCCAAGACCTAGAAGAATAAAAACATATCAACCTATCACCTGCGTGTTAACAAAATGTGCACATATACTTTTTGACCAGTGTCCGTTTCTTCCCTTGGGCATCCGATGCAATCGATATCGCCAAAGCATTTGCATTGTTCAAACTCGTCATGATTGCAATACAACAAATTACTGCCAAGATCGTGTGCTTATTCTGACTGATTAAAGAAACAATTAAGGAACTCTCTAAATAACAGGCTAAATATTACAGTCGTCATCCCTTGATATCTCTTAGAGATGGGCTAAAGAGGATGACATTTTCAGAACATGCTCATCACACCTTAGTTTGATGACTTTGTGCCTACTGACACCATTTTTGAAAAAAAAAAAAAGAACGAAAAATGCGAAATCCAGGGTGCCCCGGCCGAAAAGCTGGTCGCCGTTTCGGCTTTAAAAAGACATTTCTGGTTATAACTCGGCTATTTTTTGGTCAATTGTGATTGTTTTGGTGTCTAACCCCATGTTTTTGGGGTCAAGGAAATGGATTATAATGATAATTTTAGTGTAAAACCTAATATTCCACATAATACTAACCTTTTGCCCATATTTAGGCATAAAATTTCCTTGCCTTTTACCCCTACCCCAACTGCCATTTTTTGCATTTTTTCTGTATTTTTTCAAGTAGTATTGACTACCATACTCTTAATAACAAGTTCTCGCTATCAATCTGGTGTTTTCTACCAACAATAGTACAGCAAGGGTTATGTTATACGTGTGTCATGCAGATACCGGTATGTGGCTGGTGCATTCAGAATGCATGGTAACTGTGCAACCAGTGTTAATACTGTTTCTGCATTATAGTGCCTAATGCCGGTTGGAAGATATTACCTTTTTACACGTTTAAGTCTTTCAGGAACAGAATATTCATATTTTTTTTCTGTCAATTATTTCTCCGACATTAAGAATTGTAATGATGTTCAGATAAATTCACAGTCAACATAACAAACGAAAATTGCACAATGAAATTACTGACAGTGACATACAGGATAGTAACTATCATAAGAATCTAAGATAAAAATCATAACCCCATTAAAAGGGTATTTCTAACAACATATTCCTTTGTAGAGGCAGACAAACTGAAGAAACTCAAAAACTTGAGCCTTCACCCCTCTGAATGATATCTTTCTTTCATTTAACATATTCCTTATCATAATCATGAATTGCAAAAAGAAAAGGAAAATCATCAAAGAATGGACTTCTTAAAATATCATAAAATAATGAAGAATAACAGGTACATGCTAAGGAATGAACTCTCCCCTCAAAAGCGTGAATCCGTCAATGTGTTTGTCTCTTGACCAATTTTCAGTGATAAAATGGACCTGCGTTTCTACTTTTTTCGACATTACATGTAGCGTGTACAATGGTAAAAACTTTGTGCTGAGATTTCAAAAACTTTGTTATAAAGATGGACGTGTCTTAGGTAACGCCAACTTTAATTTAAATTTTATTTAAAAAGAATACTGTTTTTACACAGATGAATTTAATTCTAATTTCTAGGACACACACACACACACACACACACACACACACACAAATCTCTGTTCAGTATGGGATTGTCCCCCAGGAGACGTCCCCGGGGCAGTTGTCCTCCGGGGGAGTTGTCCCCCGGGGGAGTTGTCCCCCGGGGGAGTGGTCCCCCAGGAGAGTGGTCCCCCGGGGGAGTGGTCCTCCGGGGGAGTGGTCCCCCGGGGGAGTTGTCCTCCGGGGGAGTTGTCCCCCGGGGGAGTTGTCCTCCGGAGGAGTTGTCCCCCGGGGCAGTTGTCCCCCGGGGGAGTCGTCCTCCGGGGGAGTCGTCCTCCGGGGGAGACATCCTCCGGGGGAGTAGTCCTCCGGGGGAGACGTCCTCCGGGGGAGTTGTCAGGTGGGAGTAGTCCCCGGGGGAGTTGTCCTCCGGGGGACAAGTCCTAGACCCGTTTTCTTGGTATCTCGCAAAAAGTTAAAAGCCCAATTCTCATCTCCACCAATACTGTACCATCCCTTTAAGAAACTTTCATCTTACACAATATTACGGTGAAATCTTTAAAAACCTTTAAATGAACAGCTGTTTCGATTATAAGCAATACCTACAAAGCCATGCTGTTTTCAATGATTGCACTAAAGTCCCGCTTATTCGCGAAGGTGCGCTTACACACCCATGTATCACTCTTCTTTTATGAAAGAATATAATATAGTCGCTTATTCAATTGTCTGTAATAATATATTCTATTGAAAGAGACTGAAAACAACATTAGTTCACATCTGGATCATTGATGTTTTTGACGGCACACCTTTGGTAAAGCTATTGGGGTAGAAAAGGGCAGTCATAGAGGGGAGTTTCTGAGCAGTAAATCACAGAGGAGGATAGAAGGCAGAGAAGGAATAGGAGGAGGAGGGGAAGAAGAAGAAGTAGAAGAAGAAGGAGGAGGAGGAGAATAGAGAAAATAGAGGAAACTTCCAGGAAGTAAAATAAGAGAAACGGGGAAAAAAAGTCACATGGCCTCTTTTTATTTCTCCTGAAACAGATAGTCATCGAATATTGATTGAGTAAAAAGCAATGAAGTTTAAGCACCTTATTCCCCTAGTGCCCCTCAAAATTGAATGGTTTTGTGAAGCAACGAAAAGAGATTAAAATTAGCCCAGCATATTTACGAAACATAAAATGGTCTATATCTTCTGATAAGCAGAGAAACAGCGGAGCAGTTGAAGGTGTTATACCCTGAAGAAGAAAAAAAAAAATATATATATATCACTCGTGGGTAACAAAGAGACCCTATTCATAGACTTCAAGTTCGAGTGGGAGGGACGATTAGGTCTCAAGTGGCATAGTCTTATTCCTCGAGAAATCTCTTCGGCCTTGAGATTTGGGTTTCCAGGGAGAATTCATATTTCCTCTTGGCCAGATGATTTTTTTTCTCCCTCCTGGACAAATTCCAGATGACTTTAAATTATCTCAAGATGGCCCTTCACCGCCACTTCAGTTGGTCAAATTGTGCCACAAAATAGCTGTCTCTTTCTCTAGATGTTTTGACATAACCAAAAACAGAAAGAGAGAGGGAGAGGCAGATGTAGAGTGAGCTACGGGGATACAGAGGAAGAAAGGAAGGAAGAAAGGGAGAGAGGGGGGAGAGGGGGGAGGGGTGGGGAAGGAGAGCGGGAGGTTGAGAAAGTGTCGTCTGACTCCCGCCAAGTTTCCGAAAGGAACACCGGAAGATTGCTTCAGGAAAAGAAAGGCTGGTACTTCAAAGGCTGGTATACTTCAAAGAAAATATGAAAGATCAACAGGGAAGTCACATAGCGGTGTTCGTCCAAAAGAACTAGGGTACATTTCACAATTACGAGAACTATTTTCCTTTTTTTTTCTTTCTTTTTTTTTTTTTTTTAGTGGTCGAGTTGTTTCCTCTTCCTTGCTTTTTTTTTTTACTTTTTGTTTCTTGTTTAACATTATTGAAAGAGAAAGTACTCTGTAAGTTTTACAAGCATGTACTCAAACAAACAGATTTTAAATTCTGTTGTTGCTATTATAAAGAGGATCCTTTTTGTGTAAATCATCCCCTGACTAATGTTTTACAGAGGCAGCTGAAAAATTATGACAGTTTGCACCATAATGGAAAGAGGAGGAGACCAGATAATTCAATTGTCGTTTGTAAATTAAATCCAGTCTTTGTAGGGAAGAAAATCAGATGCATTAGAAATTATGATTTACCGCAATTTTGAAAAGTTGATGAAAAATCTTGTCAATCTAATCGATGTGTTTTATGAGAGATTTCTCGTCTTGAAGATGAATATATCACAGTAAATTCTGGTATCAAGTCAGTTGAGTTAAAAGACCTATTGCTATCATAATCAAGTCTCAAAAAAATTCATAATTTCTTTCCTCTTTTTTTTTTTTCGTTAAGTTAAACCTTCCAGAACTGTAAGGTATGAACAAGAGCCATTTAACTATTTAAGGTATGGGCTATATAATTATCTTGTTTAATGGTGAGTGTATGATAAGATATGTGCAAGTTGTTACGACTTAGACAATGAGATGGACCAGATCAATCGCACACGCATCATTACTGTGATACTCGACAAATATAAAAGTCTCAAACTGTTATAACTTCGAGGAAGAGAAGGACCAGATCGACTGCACACACATCATTACAGTGACACTGCGATGGATCATAAGGCCTCATCACCACTCATCTTTTAGAGGAAAACGGCACGACCAAACTGTATTCTTCGAGCTCCATGTGTGCGATCCCTCGAAGTTTCTTCCCATTGGGTTATTTATGAGCACACGAATTAGCATAATTCGAAATTATGCAAACTCAAAGGCTCTTTCAACGAGCTAGAAATTACTGTAATCTCCAAAGTGTCTATACACTCGATGAGTTATATATCATTTCCATTAAAATGTCGATAAGTTATGTACATATCTTTGATACGATTTCGTTACTGTGGTTTGGAAGGACCTACTTGTCTTCCTCCTTTGAGTTTCCCTTTACTCTGAAAATGTGACCCTGCGTCACAAAACCAACAAAAAGTAGCCAGAAATGGATTTTTAGTTAAGGGCAGATTCTGAAAGAGCAGACTCTAAGCTTTAAAATGATGTATAACTCAATTCAAATGGACTCCCCTAACCTACCTAAATACTGGAAAGAAAGCACACACTCTGGAAAAGTGTGAACTTAGAAAAGAGGCTCTGAAGTACAGGGTCTATTCAAGCGCGCTAGCTGGACGATGAAAGGGTCAAAACACAGGATGTCAACTACTATGGAGCAACAACAATGACGGGATTTTCAGATTAAGCTGAAATTAAGCATGTTATATCAACACATTCTGTACATAATTAATGCCAACCTACAAAGCAGAATCATTATCTTTTCAAAAGTTATTGGACTTGAAAGTGAAGAGTGTACAAACGATTTTAAGAAACAAAAAAGGGCCTCTAGATTCTATACTCTCCCCCAAAAAGGGGTTGTAGAAAAACGGCTGAAAACACACTTTCCCATTCGTGCTATGATCCCAAACTAAAGAATTATGTACAAGAAAGATAGCTCTTTCAGAGAATATGAAGCACTCAGGATTGACATAGTTGACCCATTTCACCTTTTTTTAAGTCCTCATGTAAAATCAATGGGTGCGACTTTTTGTTTGTTTTGTGGCGCACGGTCACAAATACACTAACTTGTCATGTCTTCAGCACTTCTGCCCAATGGCAAAACGAGTTATGCGCAAGCGCATAAGAAAATAACTGCTTTGTCGTGTGTCCTCCAGCAACACTTTCCTCCAATGGTATGGGTAATGTCCGCAACTTTCAATTGACTTTCAAACTGAAATTCCCATCTCTCCCCCTCTCTCTCCCTCTCTCCCTCCCTCTACCTCTATCTATCTATCTATCTATCTATCTATCTATCTATCTATCTATCTATCTATCTATCTATCTATCTATCTATCTATCTATCCAGGGACCTCCCTGATCTATCTATCTATCTATCTATCTAAGTATCTATATGTCCGTCTGTCTGTCTTTCTCGAAGAAAGCCAACCATTATTGAGCCACTTGGGACAACTCGCTGTCATCTGTTAAAAATGGACTCCTAATTTGCGGTTGAACGAGTAGCGGCGAAGTTATATATATATGTGGAAAGAGGAATGTTTTACTACTCATACAAAAAGTACAGTGTTTTGCTCTTTGATAACAATGCCTTGATGACAGAAGGGACAGGAAGAAAGTGGGCGAAAATTTCGTTTGACTGCAGACAAGGAATCATTGTGTACTCCAATATGTGGGCTAAATACCAAACTCTATAATGATTTATACAAGATGTGAGCACCAAAAGACTTGCTCTTGGTCAGATCATGGAGCTACCAAAAAGATCTTCCGATGACATCCAGTAAGATCTTATAAAAAATTTTTTTCAAGCCTTTTAGTCGTTTTCTTAGGCTGTTTAGATTTAGGTTTGTACTCGAATCGTTTAATTTGACGGTGAAACAAGTAGGCTGTATTGATAGTTTCGATAGCTTATCCATTGTTTAAAGAGAATGGATAATTATGACGCTTATGATTTAAGTGACAGGGGTCGGTGTGCTTCATTTTCGAATCAATACCTTCAGTCTTTATTTTATACAAATGTACTTAGGACATATGTCGATAATTTGTGTTAGGATTATGACGATGTTTTCCTCTTATATCAGTGCATGTTACAAGTAAACAAAAATTTAATTACCTCTGAAGTATTACACGTGTTTCCTGTAAAACCATATGGTAGCGATTATTGCTTGCACGATCGACTCTCATGATAGAAAATTGAATAATTGTTATTTGATGACATTGAACGGGTTACGCTTGTTGAAATCAGCCGCAAAAACAATGTCAATGATGAAGTGGTGTACCGACTAATACAGGTATACAACCTGATTTGTCTTGTGACTTTGATGATTTCAAATGATGAACATTCGAAAATGTTTATAATTCTTCGTAATGATAAGTGAATGGAAGATAGACTGAAGTGAGGAACTAATGAACGGGAATGAATGGACGTATGGTGAAAAATGGTTTACAAAGTGAACTTATGAATGAATGAAGGAATGAAAAGTGAATAACCGCTATATGTAGTTTTCAAATGTACACATTAAAAGGTAATTAGGTTGCTTAACAGTAGTAACATAAACGTGTATGGTAACCTTGATATGACTATCGAAGTCGTACAAGAAGAAGGAACTTGGATAGTTGACGCGTTGGTATCGGATAGTGATATTAGTATCGACCAAACCTGGACATAACCTCACAATGCTCCCATTTGCTTTCTCAATACTTACGCACCTATTACCCATCCCATTAGTCTTCTAGGATAAACAGGACAACTATTATTTGATTTGGAGGATGCAGCTTACTATTTCTTTATTTCAGGTCAGAAAAAGAAATCAGGCAAAGATTTATATTTTAGGTACTTGTCGGTGTGATATTTGTGAGTTGATGACATTATGTGCAGATGCGTTTGATACGAATACCACTGACTTGTGCAAAAGTGGCCTTTCGTTGTTGTTGTTTTTTTTTTGGTAAAGTTATTCTTTTTCATTATTGTAAGTCGGATTTTGATGAAACACATCTCCATGTGTCTTGTGTTACACAATTACATTCAAGTTAACATGCACATTGTGTGGAATTGCATCATTAAGATAAAAAAAAGGTTCTACATTGTATTTTGAATCATCCCCCTCCCTATCTCCCACCCTCTTTCCCTCTCCTTCTCTTTCTCCTGAATGGTATCGAGTTGATTCTGTGTCCTGCTTCCTTATGATAATATTGGGCAATCCCCTAATGTAAATCAGTCTGTTTGTTGAAAACATCATCGCCCATCTTAGCTTACTCGGCTCGTGGGTGGAATGAAAATACTTTCATTCTCCTGCTTCAAAGAATCGGCATTCCGTTCCCATGGTAACGGAACGCCGCATGGTCGGGAGGGCTCTGTTTTGAAGAGATTCGCTTACCATGCACGGCTGGAACACACACGTGTTCTCCGTATTGATGGGAAGGAATTCATTTTTGTGTTCTTTTGTTACAACCTCTGGAATAAACGCTTTTCTCCTTAATGCCCAGAAGGAAAAACGACATGAAAATATCTCAGAAATATTTGCAATGTTTGGTAAGTGAAAAAAAAAAAGAGTTGGAGCCTTGTTTTGTGTGTTAGTGTCACATCGAACGATGACGCATTACTTCACAGACAAAAGACGCAGAAAGAGAATGCGTCATAATGCGACATACCGGCCAGAAAAAAAAAAATAAATCAAAAGGTAAACGTAGGTTATAAAAGCTGTACCGCATCTTACAACCCAACCTAATAAATCAAAATGGACTACGTGACAGCGACTGCATGACAGTTAAGGTAAGTAAGACCCGGGCACTGTTAGGAGGACGTGAGAATTGACTGTGAGGCTTCATTCATGGCAAATTGCTCATGACACAGTGTTATCCGTTTAACTTATCATTGATGACATCAACCTTGCTAGAATGTTGCCTCTTCACACAGCGGTTCTTACATGAACATTATGAAGTCATAATCGGCCGCTTGGCCTGTGAGAGAAGAAAGAGAAGAAACAGCATGTGTATTATCATGTCAATAATTATTATGTCATGATGACGACCTCGGAATTTGGAAGAGAAGGAGGAACACTTCTATCTCATAGAGATGAATAATTGTCATTATCATTATTTATTTGGCATTTCAACACAAAATACAAACAGAAAATCATATTACATGATATAAAGATTGTGGTGATTCTAGGTGCATATACCGCTGGTTGCCAGGGGAGGAAAAGTCAAATTTAATCACCGAGGCTTGACGCATTCTTTCCCGACCAGTGCATGCACCCAGAATCAGATATGTGTATATATATCAATGTTTTAATTATGCAATTTTTTATTCTATTCCTTATGAAAGATTGTGAAGATGTGAGGATTTAATATCATTTATCCAACGAATACGTCACTATCAAACTTGGATATCTACGATACGTATGTCATGACGTGTAATTACTAAAGACTGCAATATAGGGAGTTCGATTTCATGTTGTCACTTTAATTGCTGGAGAGCATGGAATCAATCATGATAAATTGAGTGTAAATTCATCATATCAGAGAAACTCTTGAGCCGTAGGAGCGTCAAACATGATATCCCCAAGAGAGTCATACAGAGCATTGATCTAGCGATCTTTGCCACATCAAGAGGAGAAACACGTGTCGTGCATGGGGACGATGGGCTGTACCGGATAGGAGACATCCCGAAAGAAACGGGAATCAATTCCCTTACTCATCCAGAGATACCGGTGTCATTCTGTGTCATGGGAGAAAATGTCAGTCGTTGTCCTCGGAAGGTGCCGGAGACCAGACTGGAGTGGATGTCCGCTCATCCGACGCTTGGCGGGGACGACCACGGGAGAATACTCAACGAAAAGGCAAAGGACGACTTCAGATGAAAAACGTGTGCAGCGGGAGCCGACGAACTGCTCCTGAGTTAAAGTGAAGCTCTACTCCATTCTAAATTAATCTTTCATGACTAGCGTAAGTGGAACCCAACCAACAGAATTGTGATAGTGTTGTTAAATCAACTAAAATAAGAAAGAGAGAGAAATTCAAACTGCACATATCACATACTCCAACCAACAACGACGCTGTCATTAGGCATCACAGAATTAGATGAGCTAATGTGATCACACGTCTCCGATTGCGTCATAATCACGCATCACAACATAGCATTTCACTGTTGTAAATATAAATAGCCGAGTATAAGTGTGACTTCTTTAAAGAGATGAGAATTGTGAGTGTCATGGTGTTAACATTACTGACATTATGTAAATCTCTCAAGTTCTAGGCCTATGTTCGTAACATTTCATGAGTTGCAAAGCTCTCAATCAATATGTTCACAACATTTCAAGAGTTGCAAATTTCCGGTCTTGGAGGCATGCATAGGCTGTGTGTTCCGTGGTTCGATAGGCTAGATTATACTCCGACTCAGCTTTGATATGAATGTGAATAATTCAAGTAACTAGACCTTATAGCTTGGACAATTAAAAAACAATGCAGTCCGTTTTGTGCCTCGAGCAAGCAGAGCCGTGGGCGTATTTCCATTTCTCAAACAATTACCTTGGATGCCTGATGACAAAGGAATTACATGTGACTATGTTCCCTATGTTTTCCAGTGCTTCATGATTCTGTTCCTAAGTTTTCTAAGTTATCGATATTCATTCTCCCCGCCGCTCAATTCAACGATCGAGAACAGGCTCGCCTGGAATACGTGTTTAACCCTATAAAGACCAAGGGGGGGGGGGGGGGGGGCACATTGTGTCCCCTACCATATTTTCGTTTGCCACTCCTACACCCTTTACTCGATTTCAACCAAATTTGGTGACTTTTCCTAAAATCTTATTGCGAACATTTTGATATATAATTTAGCTATGTCCGATATTGCTGGTTGCCATGGCAACCGTAAACTGACAACCATGTCAGTCAGATTTTGAATGATTTTCTGTTCCAATTTCACTTAACAATATAATAATGGATGAAATGGGGGTTTTCTTGGCTGTAATTTGCTGAAGGACCAAAATGTGAAGTAATTATGGTTGTGAATTACCCTGAAATGGTCCTCTTATTATTTCCTTTATTTTTTATATGACATAGCCATCAAACAATAGATATAATAGAAATGATCGAAAATACAGCATTTTCCAAAGACTACCCTTTTATTTTGTGTTTAAATCTTCACACAAGCTTTGCCTGTAATATCATTTTTTATCATATTATAAATGTGCCAACTCAAAATTTCAATATTTTGGAAATATGAAATGTGATACCAATATTATGTACCCATTCCAAGCAATACATCACAGGTTTCATATATTTCTTTATATTGTAACGAGTAGCGCCCCCACGTGTTGACCTTGAGAAATTTCAACCATAACAAATAGTGACGGTGGACTTGCTTTTCCTTTTTGGTAAATATGGAAATGATTGATATGAAATAAAAACATATATACTGGGGATAAAGAAATAAAAAGAAAAAACATGATTTTAGCGTATTTCCTATGTATTTCTGTATATTTTGGTATATAGCGCCCTCAGTGGATGACCTTGAAAAATTTCAAATGTTGGGTCATGTAGAGTATGAGTTGCTCTACTCATGTGCCAAATATGACGGTCATACATCATATAATAAAGAAGTTATATGGGGGGGGGGCACAGTGTGCCTCCCCCCCCCCCCCCCCCCTTGGGCCTGGAAGGGGTCAAAATAGCTGGGGCTTTATAGGGTTAATACTTCAAATAAAGCGCTTTATACCGTGCTCCATATACACTTGTAAAGACACCCCTCTCTCTCTCTCTCTCTCTTTCTGTCTGTCTGTCTGTCTATCTGCTCAACCCCCCCCCCCTTTTTTCTATCTCTATCTCTATTTATCTATCTATCTAGCTATCTATCTCTTCTTTCTCTCCTTTTCTCTCTCTATGATATCTCTACACGCAAAAAAAAAAACACAAATCTTTTCGTCAGCGTGGTCAGGTAAATAAAGTGAACTGGTATGACTGATATGTTCTGGGACATATAGTTCATTGAATACTTGGCCAATTAATTTCAGATTTCATCATGTCATACTTTATACCATAGGAAAGAGGGGAAAAGACGAAGGTACAATTCATCAAAATAGAAGAAAAATGATGATAAAAACAGTGCAAAACTCCTTCACAGTCAAGAGACGACGAATTGAACTTTCCTGGGGACGAGGTCGAGTTTGCAGATAGGTTGTGAGTTTCGCTTAGCCAGTCGGCTCTTTATCATATCTAGCAATATCTGCCCTTTCGGTCAAAAACCTCGCCTTGTGCTGTCGGGTGCAGTAACGACAGGTGGAGGTGTGGGACTGCCAGTGCTGATGAAAATTGTATCCGTGATAAGGGCATACGCCAGAGTCTCTCTTCAAGACAGACTTCTTCGGTAGAGCAATAACCTCCGATCACGATCTCTATGCACATGACCTGTTGAAGAATGTAACAGGGATATATGAATAAACTTACAGAGAGTAAGTCTCACTAATTACTAAGGTTATGTAATCATTTTGTGATGACAGAAGAGCATTTGACCATGATTTCAACGTTTTTCTCTGGGGAATTTACATTTTCTCAAGAACTTTCATGAGCGCCAAATATTGCCTACCTAAATTTGAAAGATGGTTGCTGTCGGGGGAAAGGCAATCAATCATTGGCTGTTTTCAACGATATCGTATTCCTGACGCCCGAGTACATCCGATTTTACTGTGCTGTTTTATCTTTTATTTTTTACACTAATATAAAGCAACAATAATTTGAAAGATAAATTGGGTGTTATGGTTAGTCAGACAGACTGATGGGTAGATAGTAAGAAATTGAAACGAGACAAACAGGTCAGAGAGAGCAAGAGCAGACAGATCATGATTCGTTTACCCAAAATAGTGCAGTTCATACTACAACACTGATGTCATGACTGTATGTCCTAATAAGATTATGTTTACCCTTTTTAGCAGAATATAAGTTGTCAAAGTCTACTATGCTGGAATGAGTTATCAGCTTTTATTAAAGAGTGTCCAACTCTGCAAACTTTTAGGCGTAACTATAAAATGCTTTGATTTAAAGTGCAATTGAAATTTTTTGTGGTAATCTGCCGTTTTTTGTTTGCTTGTGTGTTTGTTTGTTTTTTCTGTGATGTTATTCTTTTTTATTTTGTTGCTTGTGTTGGTCTTTATCTCTTAACCTGCGGTTGTACTCATACCAATTTCTCTGTTTAGTTGCAAATTGTACCTTTAGGGAATCAGGCTCGATAGGCCTCATTATGGTCTTTTCTAATCCCTCACGTGCTATGTATGTTATTTCTCTTCTGCATGTTTGTTTGTCCTGTCTTGACATTTTTTTTTAGCATGTGGAATAAAATGAACTGAATTGAATTGATCATCCAGATGAACAAACTAGAGTATAGAGAGAGATGAAGGCATACAAAGGAGGAAAAAAAGAGAAAAAAATAATAGGAATTCTGAACTCACAACATAGTGAGCAAGCACTTCAGCTTCATACTCGACTACCAAGGTATAGAGAAGAATGGGAAGTTGACAATCACACTTACAGAAACAAGATGGGGGGGGGGGGGTGGGGAGGAGGAGGGTTTGACGAAGAGAAGGGAGGAGTGAGTAAAGAAATGAAGGAAGTAGATGGAGATCTATAGGAGAGCTCATTGGCCCAGCTACCTGAAAAGAACAACCACAACAAAAGAAGAAGTCATTCGTGAGAAGGGTAGGATTTCCGTAACAGAGCTGTTGCAATGAAAGCAAAAGAGAAACTTTGGTTTAGAAAATTGTCCAAAGATGACTCAAATCTATTAACAGTCTATCACTTCATCGACACTATACTGGTACTTATACCGTTGATTCTGTATGACTCTCAGTTTATGATATGCCCCTTCCCCCCCCCCCCTCATTTTTTTTTCTCCGTCCCTCTCTCTCTCTCTCTCACACACACACACACACAAATACATACACACACAGAGACAAACACACACCAGGGGCGGATCCAGGAATTCTGTAAAGGGGGGAGGGGGCAACAAATATTTCTGGTGCCACTTCCGGGTTTCATTTCATTTTCTTATTTTCATTTCTTTTCTTTTTAACGAAAAATAGAGAGGATCCACCACTGGATCCACCACTGCACATACAACCCCCCCCCCCCCCTTCTTTCTTATACGTTAAAGGGTGTGTACAGTTCTGGTCGAGGTGAGGATTTAGCTTTTAACATTTTGCGAGATATTCAGAAACCACTCTATGAGATGTCAAAGAGCATGCAATTCTAAGGGGTAAAATCAAAAGTTTATTTGGTGAAAATCGTTTTTGAAGTGGCCGAGATATCCAAAAACAATGTGAAACAAAGTGGCCTGTAGTCTTTTATTATTATCACTTTTTTGGATATATCAGCCTTTTGAAAACCCATTTTCATCAAATAAACGTTGAATCCTTCTTAAAATTACATGCTCTTTCATATTTCATAAGAGGTTATTCATTATCTCACTTAGGAATGTAAAAAAAACATGAATCCCCACCTCACTCACCAATACTTACCTATTACAGTCGAGACTTCCAGTTTAGTCTATAGGTGATTATAATGAGTACCCTAGGATTATGAGCTATCAGGTATACATCTGGGCTGTGTGTAAACATTAAGTTGTCTCCACATCTAAGGTTATACGATTGATTCTGACATTTAGGGCCTACTGATATTCTATGTTATAGGCATCTCCCATGAACCGCAGACAGACTCAATACAAAGCAATATTATGTATTGTCATGGTGTAAAAGAGAAATGAAGCAAAAGTTTTGATATTGAAAAAAAAAAATCCAATACGTCATCAGAACAATATTGCAACCGACAGTTTAACTTTTTAAAGCATTTTCAAACTAGAACTAATACATGTTATGTTCAGTCTGTCTTTGTTTCACCTGTCAGTATCACATTATTACGGTATAATGTGATGAAACTTGAAGTGGCGGGAAAATTAGTATGGGTCGCTTTTTATCAATTCACAGCTATGTTGCTGTACTTTATGCTTCCGAAATGGAGGGACATATACTTCCGAAAAAACAGTAAGCGGTAATGAAAGGCAGTCCTATTAGAACTCTGAATCATCCTCGGACATCAATCTCACATTTCTCCCATCGGAGATGGCAGCGACCTCATCCGATGAATTTGCTTTGCCTACGCGTTACCATGGCAATGTTTCTTGCCACCAAACAACTTCAGAAGTCTCGCTGGCGTGTTCTTAGCTAGTTACACACATCACGAGTTTCGGTATATGGATCGCTCCTTTAATATCCCATCAGGGTTTCTGGACTCTTGTTGCAAATAATCTAGTAATAGAAACAGTCTCCCAGCCTTATAATATTGGAACGTTGGAAATAGTGTTATATATTTACCCAAGACTTCTGATAGAACGCTAAGAGAAACGCTTAGAATTACTGATTCATAGAGCATCAGGTCCGCCATGTACCAGTGATCAGTAATATTTACATACATTAATGTACTCGACGAGTGCATGTGACATTCATATGCTGATCATGCAAATCATTTATAGCAGAAGTGATATCATGTCCTCGAAAATCTCTCATGCGCTTGCACACAACTTTAAACTAAGTTTCCTCTTCGTACATAAATTGAGAAAGAAGAATGACAATAAATTGTTAAAGGGGATCACATTAGTGGCATTTAAAAGCTGAGGTATCAACCAAAAGAATGGTATTCTATTAAAAAGAAATATATCTTTATTTGCAAACCAATTATAGGATTTTGAGTCGCAGATACAGTCATCTTGTGAAATTTACACAATTGCAATCTCTGTGAATCACGAAGAAAACAATTCAATTTCAATTCTCTCAATTCAATTCAATTAAATTCAGTATTTTTTTCCATGCATCCAACAAAGTGCGAAACAAAATATAGAGCATGAATTAAACAATCAGATTGTTTGATCAATTTGAAAAAACAAACAAACAAATGTCATGTGAATAGTCGAGTATAAAAAGATATGATACGTGCATGTACATTTAAGTATAGAATAACTATAAGAACACCTATGCATGCTTTGAAAGGTTAACAGAAAAGCAAGTATGGAAAAGAGTTGTCCACTCAAAAGGAGGGCTTAAAAAACATGGATCACTCAAAAACATGATAAACTTACTATACAACATTATTGTAAACTAATTATTTGAAAGTAAAAAAAAAAAACCCGCAAATTCAGGCTAATCTAACAATGTTCAACCTGCAGGTACTATTCATTGAGCCGTGTAAGAATGGTAAAAGGAGAAAAAAACACACACACACACACCTCACAATAGTCGATGTACGTACATGCGCATGTACTTGCCCACACACATAAAAACGAATACACACACACACACACACACACACACACACACACACACACACACAAAACTGCTCTCTTGCTCGTTGCCTCGCTTTCGATACTCACGTGACGCTACGTGTCCCCAGTGTCTGGAAACGAGTGTAGAGTTCGATTAAATCAAATTGCACATGCTTTGATAGATCACACTACCATGTTACAAATTCACGTTGTGGCGCTAATTGACTCAAGGCGGTCGACAGTTTACGCGACTACCTCTATCAAGAATATAGAGCACTTTGGGTTAAGGCCAAAAGGCCCAATCCTTGAATTTTGAAACAACTTTCTTTGTCCAAGTACAACTTTACGAGGTCAGTAGAGTCTATTCACATCACAGTCAACAAAAATGTTTGCAGTTTGTAGACTTCACTTCACCCATTCACGATCTGAAACCGATGCGTATCTGCAACCAATCAAAATAAATTATTTGTATTATCAAACGCTATCAAACATGATATTCCGATCGAGTGTTTATCCATTATACGTAGTGCAAGGAAACTGTCGTGAAGACAATGGAAAGTACTGGTGAGTCCTTCCTTTGTAAAGCCAAACAATAAAGAAGAACATGAAATTGATAAATAACAAAACAGAGGAAGGGATAAACATGATAACGCTGCAGTCAGATAGGGGAGGAGCGTAATATTTGAGAGAAAATGTCGTTGGTGTAATTCATCGTGGAGAGCAAATGAGCAATTCTCTTTAATTTCTGTATAATACTTCCACTATTTCAACACTAAAGCAAAATATTACATTTATAGATGACACTAGGAACATTTCTGATTGGGAATTTGCCTTATGTTTTTCATACTGCGCCCGTTTGAAAATTGGATTTAACTTCGTAGAGGATTTGTTGTCTGCAGAATTTCGTAACCTTGAAACGCAAAGTTACAAATTAAAGAAAAAACACTCAAGACAACCATTCACATATGGGATGTTAGACGTTTGTATAATCCATTTCGGTCAGCAATGATTTACGTGTAAATGAGATGGATATTCAACAACATGAAACATGTGTCTTTTAAACGCATTACATGGTACAATGCTGGAAAAAAAATTATACAGTATTAGCGTATTAAAGAGAAAGAGATTCGATACGTATACACAAATTAACGAAGGAAGAACCCCACAACAATGTATATGTACACTGTAAAAACATCGGTGTTAGATTTAACACCATGGGTGTTAAATCTAACACCGATCAAACTTCAATAGAGGACCACACCCACAGGTGTAGAAAATGTATTGTGACGGTGTTAAAAAGTGTTCGCCTGGCACTTCGTGGTGTTAATTTGACACTGTGGCTGGTGATATTTTTGACACTGCGCTATAGAGTTAATTCAATAATGACACCGCATGGTGTTGATTTGATATTGGTGGTGTTAATTTCAATGGTATAACACCCGTCCAGCTTCAATAGGGGACCACACCAACTGGTGTTACTGTGGTGTAAATGTATTTACAGATTTTTTCAAAAATCAAGTACTTTATCGGAAAATTCTTTATCGTCTTGTTGAAGTTCAAAATTAACAAGAAGTGCAGTAACTAAGAAACTATTCAAAAACAATGTTAAATTTTGAAATGACACCCGGAGGTGTTAATCTAACACCATGAATGAGCACCGGAAAATTAACACCAGCTTGGTGTTTCATATTTAACCCCGGACTTTTTGCAGTGTATATATATGAATACATTTCATGATGACCTTTAATACTTAAAAGGTAAAACTTTGAAATGACTTTTATTGGTTTTTACATTTAAAATATCATACATTAAATTATCTATTCATATGTAAGAGCTAAAATATTGATATTAACTTGTTACATGATATATATGAAACACATAATCAATTGTCAGTATATGGCTGGATATATCTGTGAAAGCATTGATGATATTTTACATGCTTTAAAATATTTATGTTTAATGTTTGATACAATGTAAGTTGACATGACCACTGAGGAAGTCTGAAGATCCTAATAAAACTTTCTTAATCATTTGATTTTGATTTTATCTTATTTCTACCGTTTTTCACAAAGTATATTCAACGTAGCAAACAATTTTCCGATACTAATCATATTATATCCAACACGAAATGAATATAGATATAATCATGATATAATGTACCAATAGTGAAATATGGTATAGGTGAGTTATAATCATACAAAAACAATTTTAAAATCATTGATTATTCAATAGAATAAATACAAACAAAATGCAAGAGACCGTCATCTAAAGCTGAAGCGTGAATTTGATGACGGCCTCTGGAAACCCCTTCCCTCTGGAAACCATTCAGTCAATATCAGCCAGTCCTGCTTGTATAATTCCATGTCAGCAAAAAAAAAAAAAAAAAAAAAAAAAAAAAAAAAAAATATGAAAAGTGAGAAAGATAGAAGAGAGAGGGAGAGGAAAGAAAGGACGAAATGATGGAAAGAAGTTATCACGTTTAAGAAGCTGGACCTCTGTTTGCGTCTTCCGTTCGGACCATGATGAAAACTTCCACCGGTCTCTGTCGTCGCCCATCGAACCCCTGGACGTCGAGGGTAGGGGCTGCAGCCCGCCATGACTCACTTCCGATCTCGGTGTGCTGGTTGTCCGCCAAAAGATGACACCTATAGCTATTCTCCTCCGCGATGACAGTCAGTAGACCCGCGTTCATCATCTCCATCCCAGCCGCTTGACTTTCGTTCCATGACCAGTGCATGGCCATATTCCCGATGGACCTAGTGACATTAAGACAGTCTGTCAATTCCATAATTTCTTATCAAGTTGAATCATTTTTTTTTCTTTTAAAATGCTTGAAGTTGAATGCTGAGTTCCCTATAGGTGCACAACCTTCTGTGCTTGCGGAAAGAATATTGGCATGTTATATGCTCAGAGCAACGACAATAGAGAGAACAGGAAAGCAGAAATGCACAATACTATAGAAATTGGAAGTTGCAATATTTACAATTGGTATAACCTTATACCTACACATTAATCTTGACAAAATAACGTATGGACCAGTTGACTACATGGTGGGAGAGAGGTCGGGAATTCACACAAACCAGCAAGTGAGATGCAATTTCTCTTTATTTCACAGTCGGATCACGTAACCAACGACTCCGGTTCTGAATACAAACAAGCAAGCAAGACGTAGTAAAATACATGAATTGCAGAGGCATTATATGCGAAGAGGTGAGGACGCCATCCTAATACGTTCATGGCAAAGAGTACCTGCTGGCTGAATAATGATATGGATTTGAAAAAAAAAAAAATCCTCTAATACTGATTGGTTAAAAGAGCTAATTCACATGATAGTTTTAATTTCAAGCTATTTCAGAATGCAAGTCTAGTACGTTATTTGGAAAATGACGTCACTTTTTTTGACATTTCCTAAAATAATGCACTGTTTATTAAATAAGTTTAATGATGTCACAAAGCAATGGTGACATCACAAACAAAAGGTGAAACGAAAATGTAACAAAGCTATTGTGACATCACAAAACAATAATAATTCTGACACCGTGCGCTGCAGCTTCGTACAGCCACTCTGTGAAATGTACCGTAACGAAGTAATTATCACATCAAAAAACATATCGCGCGTTGCTTCCGCGATGACCGTACGAAGTTCGTACGATCATCGCGACCTGCTTTGTGCGTTCACTGCACATGGGCCCTTCCACACATCCATCACTCGACTTCTCGCCTGTACCCCTTCCCCCCTCTCCCCCCCCCCCCCCCCCCGTTTGTTTAGATTTTCGATCCCAAATATAAAATAAAATATTCTGCCTCATTTCGAGTTTCTGGTTAAAACTATTGGCCTTGGTATAATAGTAGTAAAAGTAATCTGCATATGCTTCCTACCCATTTTCCATTGTAAAGGCGGTGTCACACCTGTCCGGGCAAGCTACGCGGGCTTGTGGCGAGGAGGTAGTTTAAAGCACGTAGAAGATTTTCCGCGGGCGGACAAGAATGTTTGCAATTTTTGCACTTGTTTCTTACTTACTAGACGCGTGCTACTTAGCTTCTACTTGCGTGCGTTCCATGTGACTCGCGTGAGAGCTTTGAAACCGATCCATTTTCTGTTACGAGCGACTTACGGGGATTGCGAAGTACCTGCTTTGGAGTTGCCTGTGAGGTGCTACCGGTAAGGGTTTCCTACTTGTGTTCTGCGCGTACCTCTACGGGCAACTCCCGTGACTCTTCCGGAACAAGTTTTGAGCATGCTCAAGGCCTTGTCATACCGTATCTGGGGAAGTTTTGCGGCTTGACTTGCGGGGAAACAAATTTGCTACCCGGAGCTCTCCGCAGTTGGCCCGAACTTGACAGTACCTAGCACTTATCTCGTCGTTAGTTGCCCGAAGGTGCGCACGCTAGTCCAATTTTCCCGCAGTAAAGTTTTGAGCATGACCAAAACTATTTCCGGATGAGTCGCGAGGATTGCCCGAAGAGTTCCACGTAGACCACCCGTAGGAGGGCCGTAGCCGCCGCAATTCACAGGCATTTGACCCACTTGAAATAGGTAAGTTGCCCGCTGATCTATGCCTATGTGAAGGGAGTGCGTGCCATTTGTGGGCTCATTCTCTTCTTTGTCCTCTGTCCTCTGTGGCGTCGAGGACTACCATGGTCCCTTTCGGACAGGACTTCATCCGCCGAATGGACTTCAGCAGCAATTTGATGCATTTGCTTGTGAATCTTCCGGGCTTTGTGGCTGTCCATCCACTGGACGTTCTCTGCTTTTGTGCACTTTCCGTCTACGGGGCATCTTCACTTCTTGAAAGCTAGTTGATGATTGTTTGCCCATCCACTCTAACCAGCCTATTGTTCAGGCTAGCACTCACCTCGCAGGCGACTAGTACGCAGATAACACGCAGTTGTGGCGCAGGTACTTCGCAGAGCCCGTATGTCGCCCGTAACTGACATAAAAGAAGCTATCACGAAGCTATCACGTGACACCCACGCGCCTAACATGCAGTTCAACGGAATACACGCAAGAAGGACTTAGGTATCACGCGTTTATCATGTAATACCCACGCCAAACTCGCCCTAAACCTTGTCCGGCCGCAGAAATTATTCTGCGTGCTGAAAAATTCCCATACGCAATAATGAAGCCCGCTTAGCTGGTGTGACAGGGCCTTTTTTTGGCAGCGGGTAAAAAGAGCCAGCGTGCGCACCTCCGGGTAACTACTTTTGAGATACATGCTAGGTACTGTCATGTGCGGGTCATCTGCGGGGACCTCCGGAGAGCAAAAATGTTCTTCGGAAGTCGCACGCAAGGCTGGTGTGACACGGCCTTTAGCGATGAGAAAAGAGAGAGGGAATGAGAGGAGAGAGAAAAGAAAACAGTAGGACTACCTATAGAGGGCGCGAAACGAGAAACGAAATAGAGCTTCATTGATTTTAGCGACCTGTGAAAGCCCCTCTCGCGAACCGGTTGTTTTTTTTGGTTTGTTTGTTTGTTTGTTTGTTTGTTTGTTTGTTTGTTTGTTTGTTTGTTTGTTTGTTTGTTTTTGGGGGGAGGGGGTGATGATATTGAATACACAGAGAATGGTCAAACGTCAAGGACTTTATAAAACTTTCATCCGCAACGATGATGTCACTTAAAAGATTACAGAGTATGCAATTCAGCTAGGATGATTTTATGCCATGTCGACCCACCAATCCGCGCGGACACCTACTCACAAGGCGGAAATACAAACTCTTTGTTGCATGGAATGACAGATAATTACACATCCAACATTATTTTGAAAACAATAGGCCTACACTGTCACCTTTCTTTTCTGGGGGTAATGTTCTTCTCCTTTTTTTTTTTTTCTTCTTTTTTTCATGCCATCATCTGCATCATATATTCCTATTACGAGTAGCACACCTAGAAAACGAAAATGTTTTCATCGTAAAAATCGAATAAACTCGAACACTCTCTTTACCAGCTGGCACAAAGGGGGAATCCCCGCACGTACACGTGTAATACGAACTCCATGATGATATGCTTGATAAGGCGAGTTGTTTTATTATTGTTTGATGGCATTTTCAATTGGGCCAGTGGACATGCATGGCCAACAGCTTACGTAGTGCTGGTGCCATAGTCAAGAAAACAAGGTTTACTTATTTTCCTATCATCTCGACAGACCTCATGATGGTGGACGCATTTCAACCTATGTGACCTACGAAAATAAACAAAGACGTACGCAGTAACAGATTTTAAAACGAACATAGCGATTGATTACGTAGGGCCTACGCTGTATTTATACTAATAAGATATCAGTGTGATACTGCCATAATCCATGTTTTCGTCACAGGGTTCACGTCGGGATCTACGCATTTTGTTTTGTTGTGTTACCTGGTATTTTCGTTTTGGCTGCAACACAGGGAATGTAATGCCACCCATATTATTTGCCTTCACATAGTAGGCCCTACTATACCAGAGTTAAAAATTAACAAACAGAAGAGCGTCATGGTTCCCACTAATCACACATATCACACTATTCACATGTTGTTCTACATCATGTAAATCATATTTTTACCGGAGTTTCAACACTGGATCACAACCGCGGCCTACGGTAGGTCCTATACTCCAGTACTCGTTACATGTAGCTGGGCGCCTCCGTAAAAGCACTACCCTGCCGCGTGTAATGTCCTTCAAGGCTAAAGGGGAGGGGCTCGCATAATAGAGCAATTCAAGCATCGATCGATTTCCACGTGATGGAGAACCAAAGGTTATACCTAAGATGAAGACATTAAATTCAAAAGTAAAATTTCGACATTGAATGTGTTCATTTAACCTTCGGTGAATGAATACCCCCAGAATGTGGATGAAATGCAAAACGCTGAACATTATTGTTAACCTCATATCACGCGCGACTGTCAGGGATTCTCGTGCACATGTCATTTCAAACGACTAGACGAGTCCATTCTTACGATGGGACTGCAATATGTCAGACCGTGGAAATCGACCCTTTACAAATAAAATTTTAAGTAAGCGTTTCAGCTAAACTGTACAAACATTTCTGCTTTGAAAATTGGACGCATTGTAATTCACGTGATAACGCCATCTCTTCCTTCAGTTTTCATACAACAAGGAAGTGCGATTATCAACTTCCCTTTCAGTTGGTGAATACTTCAGATTCCTGGGGCAATACGAAACCCAACTGACATTGGAAATACACACGCACACACACATGTATACACACCCACGTTGATGTGCTGATCACGACGTAATGGCTTCGAAAGGTAACAATTTTAAACTCTGTATTACGTCTTATGAGAATAATAATCGGTACTGTCGGCATGTTGTGTAGTTTGTACAGTCAGTACACATTGTGTGGTTTGCTGTATAGTGTTAGAAGGGAATATGACAATAAATATGATTAGTGTGGAGAAGAAAAACCACCAAAGCCCACCGGCGTAGTAGCCGCTTACCTGCGACGATGTGCCATTGCACCCCGAACTCCAGCGGCCATAACGGCGACATGCACGTACTTTACTACAGCCACTTACGTACTCCCGTGTGTCGAGACGTGCATATGGTGCCAATCCAGGGTATTTTCAGTGTGTGCACCTATTACTTAGCTCCGAACTGCACTCTCTACGGCTCTACACGTACACGCATTGATTTACACTAGTGTGTTTCTAGTGTGGCCACGTGTGTTTGTTGAACAGAATTTATTATTCACTTGGTAAAGGCCAGTAACCGTATTGAATACAGCTGTTTGCTTTGGCATCAAAATAAATGACAATGAATTAGGCCTATTTGGATTAATCAATTTGTGAATTGTGAATCCCATGACTAAGAGAGAGCAGGGATTCCAGACTCCCAAGACCGCAGAGTAGTTTAGGAAAAGTGATAACAACATAAATAATAACAGACCTAGCCTAGGCCTACACTAGAATCTTACTGTAATGTGTTACATGTACCGCTACCGGTACATGTGATTGTGAACTTACCTGCAAAACATGTTTATTGGTACTTCACACTACTGCCAGTCCTGCTGCTGTTTATTTATTCATTTGTATGACTGATAAACAGTTGAGTTAAGACTGATCAGCAGTACAGAACTGAAGTGAAAGTTCAGTTTAACACTGTTAGAAATGTCTTGAATATGAACAATATTCTACCTAAACTTTCAAAATGTATTATTTCTGCAAATGCTTATGGCCATTGCAAAGACCGGTCGCAAGTGGATGTAGTGTTCACCAAATTTCACCCTGGTAGCAAACACAGAAAAAGAAGTAAGAAAGTGCCCTGAAATTATAGCAATAAGATTCTATGCCAATACTCCTTGACATAAACTACATGAGGGAGATGAATGAGTTTGTGTTGCACAGGAGGAAGTGTGTATTCATTCAACATCCACAGTATTCCTTGTGGGTTACCAGGTACTGCGACCAGCCCCATACGCATCTAGTGTAATGGGGCTGCGGACTGTAGCATTCAGGATCATGACGTGGTAGTATCGCGGACAAATATCAACTTAGAATCGAAATTTTTTTTTTTTTTTCAATTTGAAGACTTGCCAATGAAGTTGAAGTATTGAATACAGGGTTTGTGCAACATTTGGTTCTGTCAATAGTCCCTTTCTGTTCGAATTGATGACTTAATGTGACTCGTTCAAGAGAAACCTGGGAGAGCTACACTGAATTGACGTCCAGCGCATGCGCACACAGACATCTTATCCGTCATCAATGGATTTGAAATTTGTGCGCATGCGCTGGCCGCAGTTACCTTGTGGGTAGCCCGACCAGATGCAGTGCGCCACTTGTGTACAGCGACAGGGCTGTGTATAGTGACCTTGTTGGGCAAGATAATCCTTGATGGAAGCAACATCTTTCCGAGCTATATTTATTAAAACTTAACTGGGATGTGCTGTGCAGTGTGACATAGGTGACAGTGCAGTCAATATTGCTGTAGTGTAGCATTTCTATGAATCATAAAAACAGCAATGTGCACATTAAAAATCATTTTGCAAACTTTACACAGGAATTACAGAACCATTGAACCTACAGCCACAGGAGGTTCCAACCCTCAAATGACATACAAAGGCACTCTCCTTGAAAATAGTGCTTGTTTGGGGGAAAAACTGCCATGGCTGGTACCAGTGGTAGCATGTTCCAGGTCAGCAAGCTGTTTGGACTTTGGTGATAAAAAGACAATTTGTAAATTGTGGGAATCAGTTGTTGCTTACTTATATTTACCATGGGGGACACAGACTTGGTATGATCTCCTCGATCTGCTGATGTATGGAGCTTTCTTTATGAAGTGAAGAAGATGGATATTGACTAGTTGATGGTGTAATTAAATGTAGAGTAGAACAGAACTATGTAGGTAAATTTTACTTTGAAAATTTCAAATTAAATGTTGATGTAAATATTAAATGTTATGTTTTTCAAATGCAATGAGGCCAAAAAAAAAATGCTTTAACTTGTCGAAGTCTATTCATACAGCTATAGAGGATGGTAATCACTTTTCCATTTGAACTTTTTTGGGGGTTCATAAACAAAGAATTTATTCAGCAAACATCAGTGTTTTACAGAATTTTCCTCATATCTGACATTTAATATGCAACTTTCTAAAACTACCAAAACAATGATATGGAGGACTCAGTCCAATGGTAGCATTTACACTGCGTGATAGTGCATCATAGAAGCATTGCTTTGTAGACTGTGTAAGTATTCTGTGACTTTCCTGTGATGATAAAATCATTGGTACCCAAACTACAATCTGTATTGTAATGTTACCCTTTCAGGTCACATAGCCAAGTCCACTGAATGTAACACTTTGATTGCCATTACTAAGTATCTGGAATGTAAGCGTGCATTCCTGATGAAATGTATTCATCCTTTTCATTGAAAGACAATCAGCATGATTATAGACTCTCTTTCACAGCTTTCATCTTCTCAGTCATGAGCTGGGAAGGGTGTGTTGCTGCCCCCCCCCCCCCCACACACACTTTTTTGCACAATACAATGTACATAGGAATACATACATAGGGTGAAACCACTCGCCTTCCTCCCCCCCCCCCCCCCCCACTTTTTTTTTTACCCCGGAAGTGGCAAAAGAAAGAAAGAAAAAAAAAAAAAACGTGGAAGCTCTTTCCATTTTTGCTTGTTAGTCGATGTCGATTGGAAATTGTACCAGAGTTTTTTTCTTTTATTTTGTTTTGTTGTTATTGTTATCTTTTTTTTTGGCTGAAAGTTGCGCTTAAAGGTTTTTTTTGTTTTGTTTTGTTTTGTTTTTGTTTTTGTTTTTGTTTTTGTTTTTTGCTTGTTAGCTTATAATGAAACCTGGAAGTGGCCCAAAAAAGATAACCTGACCCTCCTCCCCCCCCCCCCCCCCCCCCCCCCACTTTTAAAAACGTGGTGCCGGCCATGCGTAAATGTGTGTAGCTGATGCTTTGAACACTATTTGTAATTGTTGTGCTTGCTGAAATTTGCGGGAAGTGCACGCATGACAAATGTGATCAGTCATTCACATGACCCTTATGAGTCGGTATGATTTTTTTTTTTTTTTTTTTTTTACAATATTGCAATTACCCTGTCAACTGCAAGCTCACTAAGTGGTAGGAGACTCACATGTTGTTGTCTGTTTGTAAGTGTTGCCACAATTGCTCAGTCATCAAATTCAATAATTTACAATGCATACGTGTGGTTGACTGAAATCAAATGGCACACCTGGCTGCATTCATGAAGCCAAAACATAAACGAATGTCCTACCTTAGCCTGCTACCTGGGCAAGTCCAAGATAAGGTTCCCTCAGAAGGCAAAATTTCATCTTTGCTCAATATTGACATGTTTGGTATCATTTTGAAGCTTATGAGTTGAAGTTTTGATTTCCATGGAGGAAAAAATGATATTATGTAAGTTTATGCAAATTTCAAGGGCTTCATTTGCATAAATGTGAAACACAGCGTTACGTATGGGACATTTATAAAAATTCATATTAATTCAAAGGAAAGCAAATGATATTTGATTTATATGTGGACATAAGAAGTTCATCAAATAGTTTAACTTGGTATAAAAATTTAGGGATTATGCAAATGATGATGCAAATTAGCTCGTGTCCTATCATGAGATGTCCCATCTTAACAAATTGAGGTCATTTTTTTAGGTTTTTTCTGAAATTGCTCAGGTTATTTTTATGCCCTTTTGGAAAGTTCTAATTTATTGTTTAGAGAAATTGAATACCATAGAAAAAAAGAAAAAACAGTAAAAGAAATATATTCTATTAGGCATTGAAATAATGTTACGTATGGGACAAATGCGTTACATATGGGACATCCTCATACATATTGCATGTGAATGCATGTAGCTAGCTGGGAAGGTCTCTCAGTACACAAATGGTCAATCATCCTGAAGAAAGCATCCCAACATTGTAGCTACTTTTTGAGTTATAGACACTTGAAACAATGCATGTACTTGACTGAACAATTTTCAGAAAGGGGATGGGAAAATGGCAAAATACACAATGAAAAATCAGCATTAAAGGGATGGTATAGTTTTTGTAGAAATGGGGATTCAGTTTTCAACATTTAATGAGATGATTGGAAACCAATTATATGTATTACTAAAGAGCATACAATCCTAAGACGAGAGGAATTCAAAGTTTATGTGATGGAGATCCAATTTGAAATGGTTGTTATAAAAAAATAAAGTAAAATTATTATTTTTTTTTTATTGCAAGTGATACACAAATTGTCCTTATTCAGTTTCAATAGTAGCCACAACAAAATTCATGGGTATACATACTGAGGTGTGACTCGAATCAATGACCTGACTGCTAGACAGACATAATGTGATCTACTTGATCACTGGGGTTCCATGCAGCAGGTATTGTAATTTATTAAAATTAATATTTCTTGTGTCAAGTTGTTTTTTATTGAAACTATTCAATTTTTCAGTAGTAACTATCCTGATAAAAATAGGCCATACATACTGAGGTTGGTCATAAAAAATATAGAATATGATTAAATATGATTATGATGGTAAATATATGGGGAATATTGTTCCCTTGTCAATCTGGAACAGCATTTGAGTAATTTCAACTGATTCTACCTCAATAATTATGCAAAAATTTGTTTATGGATATTTTGCAAAATTATTTTGCAAAATACCCATATAAACTTGGTTCTCCACACACTAAACGAATGGGGGACAAAGGGCATGCCTACTCAGGTTGGTCATAAAAATATAAAAATATGATTGAATATGATTATGATGGTGAATATTCGGGGAATATTGTTTCCTTGACAATCTGGATCATTATTTGAGTAGTTTCAACTGATTTTACTTCAATAATTAGGCCAAGTAAAAAAAGAAACCAGTTTCTCGTCCTCACGCGCATCGATTTTGGCCGCTGCATCGATTTTTTTACTATTTACTATTTTCAAAATGGCGCTGAAAATACCAAGAAATTCATAATTCTCATCCCAGCCCGCTCCCCGCCCGCATCGATTTTCAGTTGCCGCATCGACTGTTTTTTGATATTTACTATTTTTTCGGCCGCCAAAGAAAAAATTCGACAATTCACCTACCAATCGTGATGTCTCATTTCTAATTACGCCTTGCATCCTCTACTTAGCTGTAGTACAGCTGTAGCTTCTGTAGTGCGTATGTAATAACGCATGCATTCACACTGCGAGCTCGGCAAGAAGGAATGACCCACGAAGCAGTCGAACTGTAGTTGGATGGGCGCGCGGGTCTGGGCCGGCTGTGATGTACAGCGCACTCGGTACGTCGTGAACGCAACAGCGGCAACATTTTTTTGCGAACAATCGCTGATATTCTACGCATATTTCGCGCATTGTTCGTATTTTTCCCCGTTTCTCATATTTTAAGCAGATGAATTGTACTGTACAAATGCTTGTGAGGATTGTATCGAGTTTGTATGTACGTATACATTTTCATGTCATTGTGACTATGTGCATGTCTGTGCAGTGTCGGAAGGTACAGTGCCAGTGCAGTGGCCGTGCGGGCCGCGTATACGTATGCGTGTCTGTTGTAGCTGTCGGGGTCCCCATCACCCTGGTCTATCAGCAGCACTGCTGTCTGCATGCACGCATGAACACATTCGAATGTGTAGAGGCCCAAACGCTCTGCTCTGTAACGTTGCATCTGACGGCGATGTATTGTTCTATTTTGAAGAGAAAATGAATGCGCTTTTCCAGCAAATGTAGAATTATTAAATGGGTGTATCTACAAAATAAATAACTTTGTCTCGTATTTCTGCGGGATACTTTTCTTTACGATGTAAATTCACGGACACGGCCGTGAGTCGTATCACCTGTAGTGTGATACAATCATTCATCATCCAAATGATGAGTGATTATCAAATGTCTTTTTAGAACATGAAGAAACATCTTTAAGTGTTTAATGCTATAATGCCATATCAGTATCATTTTGACATCCATCTGCAATTGTACCAGCCAGTTTCCAGTTGAATGTGCTACAATTGTGCTGTGAAGAGATGCAGATACATACCAGCTGTGTGGACACAAAAAGTCACAAACACCAATGATAAATAAAGCAGTGTTTTGAATATCATGGAATTTTTTCAGTTGTACATTTGTTGATAGATTGTTTTATACCTGTTTCAATTAATAGCACAATACATCAGAATTGCAAGTACACTGGTATCAGAAATGCCATTACAACACTAAATACCAGTATTAAGATGGTCATTTTCCCTTGACATCTGTAGTTTACGTAGTGGAAAGAAAAAGCAAATGTATATTTCTGCATACATGAAGTTTCATTTCAAGTATGGTACATGTTATATCTATTTGTTTGAAAATGCACAGAGTGCAGGCAAGACATACACTTGGGACCTGGTCTCTCATAACACAGCTACTAGAGTGATATTTCATTTCATAAATTGGATATAGAAACCTTTTACGTTACCTTTCTCAGAATTACCGGACGAGAAACACACATTACTTTCATTTTGACAATCCTCGAAAAAATAGTAAGATATCAAATAGTAAGGGCCTCCCTCATCGCCTTGCTCTAAAAACCCGGACGAGAAACTACTTTCTTTTTTTACTTGGCCTTATGCAAAATACCCATAAACATGGTTCTTCACACACTAAATGAATGGGGGACAAACTGTCCCATACGTAACTGTCCCATACGTAACACGTCATGTCTGTCTTTAATTAGAACCTGTAATTAGAGCTTTTTGCCTAATGACATGAAACTTACCTGTGATAATCTTGAGTATTGTGACTTTCATCACAGTGAGTTACAAGTTGTAAAATAAAATACTTTCAGAGAGTTTTGAGGTTGAAAAAAATGTTCAAAAAAAACAACAGTTTTCTGGTCCCATACGTAACGACACATATTTTCTCTTCTAGAATATAAATGTCATTGTCATTTTTCTCAATTTTTTACATGTTTATACTTCTCCTAGATATCAATCACCATGATGAAGTTCAATATGATCAAAGGCCATTAACACTATTTTTCAGGTCATAAAAGTCTCTGAATGTCCCATACGTAACGCGCGCATTATCTTGGACTTGCCCACCTGCGTTTAGATTGCGTCCCAGTTCATGAATAGTGAATATGATACTCGGCATTAGGCCTGTTTTACTCACAATTACAAGGGCTTTTTGATTTCATAGCCACAATGAAAACTGCAATATACAGAAGAAATAACATTTAGAAATGGCATATGCTCTGTGTTCTCTGCCATGTTGAGTACCAGAATCAAGAATGCGTGTATGAAGGATTTCACGGTCTCCTCGACTCTAGGATGGTGTTGTACAGAAATCAGGGGGGCATTTCATGAAGCATTTTGTCTGACAAAGTTGTCGGGACAAATTTTTTGTCAGTCAGATGCAAGGATTTAACAGTTTGTCAGATGAAATATCTGACAAAACACTTCATGAAATGCCCCCCAGGCCAGCTCTGGGGAAGAGTCATTTCAGTTCATAATGTAAAGCATTGAAATGGGTTCTACCTCATTGGGCATAATGAATGGATCACAACCATTTGGCACTGTTAGAGAATGAGATGGGCTTGTCCCTATTGTCAGCATAAACAACAGTGACGGCCTAAGAAAAGGCAAGGTCATGATTTGCCTTGCAGAATGCCTGCCAATTTTTGTGGCACTGTATACATGGGGAGAACAAGGAACTAGCTGAGAGTTTTGTGCCTGTGAACTATATCATGATAGGGAGGCATTACACACAGAGCATTTTAACTCCACTTGGGTTTCATTTTCTTTTCAAAACTGTTTCCTTTTTTTTGGTGCCATCATGTTGTCATACTTGCCAACATTTTGAAATCCTGAAGAGGTAGATTTTGCGAGGGAGCAAAGCGACCAAGCCCGAGCGCGCAAGGGGGGGGGGGGTGTGGGAGGGGGTTGTCCCCCCTCCCAAGATGTGGACTTTTTTTGTTTTTCAATATCAAAATATGAGATTTGGTGCGAGCTTTTTAACCTTTTTAAAGGGTTCTTGGTATTGATTAAAAAAAACATATAATCCATGTAAATCTATGAACTATTTTTTAGACTATGCATATAAAAATGAAATCAGACATATTGGTAAATAATTTTTGTAGGCTAAGCATATGTGAAAAAGTAATCAAACATATTGGCAAATAATTTATCCCCTTATAGTGTACTTTCTATTGTGGAGCTAGTTTGATGAATAAGACATAATGTTGCCCTCACCAAATCTAAATTAATTAGCAGATGACCTGGCTGTGAGATTCCTGTACGTGGCAGATTTGCTCTCTTCTGCAGTGTTTGGGAGGGTTTCCATTCGTAGCATTCACTCTTGCAGAATGTGAGCTACCAAAACATTACTATTACGCGTGGTTCTAGCTACTTTGTACACGTACACGTGTACAGTAAGTCATGCACGCACGTAGATAATTATGATAGAGACTAGTGCGCCACTGCAGTGTGCAAACATGTGTGCATATATTAGAAGGCTGAACACGGTGTTTTTGAGAAACGAGTTCCTTGAAATTATTACTAGTATTCTAATTACTAGCTTATTTTAGGGAATCAACGCACAATGAAGGGAAAATACATTATGACTTCCATTTCATTTTATGGTAGGTTTGCTACAAAATCGGTAGATCAGAAGAGAAAATCGGTAGCCGGTCAAAACCTCTAAAAAGCGGTAGAGTTGGCAAGTATGTGTTGTGCAATGTCAGGGAATTCCAAGCTGAAGAGGATGTGAAAGTGTAACCAGCCGCAGTTCAACTGACCTCGAAGAGAATTTACCAGTTCCCTAGACTATGCAGCACAGCAGCACTCTTACTATCAGTACCTGTACCATAACCCTGGATCCCCAGTCTTTGCTTTATTCACCTGAATTTCTAGGGGCTTTCATAGGTTTTGTTCGTACTTTGGTGCCATCTAGGTTGCCTGGAATTTCACTTCGCTCTTATCACTGTTTGTACATGCCTGTGCTCACACCTTTGTATTAAAGGGAGACAGAGAGATTTATGTGTTCTTTAGTATTGATATCCGACACTGTTCTTTAATAGAATGTTGAAAGTGACAAACTATTTAAGAAGAATTCTTAACTGTTGTTACAGATGAAATGAAAATTATTAATTTTCCATGCCAACAATTTGTAATTAAAATTTTATTTGAAATGATGTTTGTGATAGGCCTGCTCTCTAGAAGTCAGTGCCATACATGTACTGTAGTCTAACATTTCAAGTCTTAATTTATCTTTTCCTCCTTACACAACACAGTGGAAGACCAGGCCTTTGTTACCCTCGTCACGAACGACAAGTATGCGTATGGCGCCCTCGTGGTCGGACAGTCTCTGCGAGATGTTGGAACAACACGACAGCTTGCCATACTAGTTACTCCTCAGGTTACTCAACCTATGAGGTAACATCCCAATTTTACTTCTTCTTATCCTAGGTGGTTAATTGTGAGCACTGTTGTGGTACTGACCATTGTGCTATCTGAATGAAAAGACAAGGAGTGCCATCCAGTATGTGGGGATCCTCTTCCCCCTTTTCTGCTTGTCTGTAGGCCAATTAGATGACAGTCAAATTGCTAAAAAAAAAAAACAAATTGGTCAAACAATTGTTATTGTACAACATTGAATTGAGGATACCATGATGGCACATGAGAGGATTTAGCAGAAAATGACAGCATTATATTATTTGTATTGTCCCAAGATCCTCCACAGGCATTCAACTTTGTAAGGCACCATGACAAAAATTTATGACATGCCGGACAAAGGAATTATTTGCCAGTGAGTCAAACGTATCCACAAACATGCCAAAAATTGTCTTTGAAAGATTTGTTTCCTGGGATTACAGCTCATTACCTGTGGTCAAATGATCTAAAAAACAAAACAAAAACAAAGAATAAAACAAAGATAGAACCAGAGAGCATCTGGAGTCCTAGAGCTTCTAGGACTGTGGAGAAGACCCCAGACCCCCCAAACACTGCACACTGCGGTGTTCACTTCATGGCAATACTTTCATGCACAGTATTTACTAAGAAGTTATGGACCACCCTGGTAACACCCATCCCTATTTTTCATGCTTACCTGTGTCGGGAGTGTCTGTGTCTGTTATCAAATACTGTTGTTAATCCCTGCATTTCCTCATAAATCTGGCTCTGGAGGATTAGTGCCTTTACCCTGGCTTAAAACTGAATAGTTAAACCCATGAAATTATGTTGTGTTATGTGTGTTCATAAACTTTGTTGCCATACAATTTGTAGGGCATTTCAATGCAGTGTAAAAATCTCTAGATATTTTGTTTTTCTTGTTCGTTAAAGAACAAGTAACAGAAGCTGTGCTCAGTGGATCTGTCCCATCCAATTCATTCCAGTACTTGATAGCTGGATTGCATGCATTTTATGTTGCTGCACTTGTACATCAGAGAGGCACAGGACTTGTGCTTTCTGGTTGTGAGGAACACCTCCAGATATTGGTTTGCTGTAGCGTTTCAAAATTTTGGTAAATTGTTTTATCCTGCAGGCGGCAGCTCTCTTTCATATTCGACTACATCCATGAGGTCAATCCGCTGGACAGTAATGATGAGGCCCACTTGGCCCTACTGACCCGTCCAGAGCTGGGAATCACTTTCTCCAAGATCTACTGTTGGCAGCTCACACAGTACTCAAAGTGTGTTTTCCTTGATGCTGACACGCTGGTAAGATTTAGATTCCAAAGTACAATTGTGAATTACAAGTTGTTTAAAGGGGAAATCCAGTCCAAATATAAGTTAATCTGATAAAAAAAGAGTAAAATCGTATGAGTTCAACAGTAAAAATTTGATTGAAATCAGATGAAAAATAAGGAAGATATGACATTTTGAAGTTTTGCTAATTTCTGCAAAGCAGTTCTTGTACAGTTTATATGAATATGCAAATGAGTAAGCTAACCATGTCATACCTTCACAATTTTCCATTGATCGTGTACCGGTACAGTAAAATGAGGAAAATTCAATGTTTCTGTCATTGAAGTCTGAAACATGATGTTATTCCTGGTTGAATAACTTCAGAATAGATTGATCAATTAGATATACCAGGATTTGAGCCTTGGGCATAATTGGGTTTGAATGAAAAACTGGAAATTTCACAAACTTATGTACAAACTATATTGCAGGTGGTGAGGGGATGACATGCTCACTGAAGATTGCTCTATTAAAATGTTGTCCATGCATTGAGGGATGAATCATAACAGAGTGTCAACCCAGCTTAAGATTGCATTAATGTCATCCTTTTGTGAAGTCAGTACAAAATGACATTGGAAGTGTGAAAGATGTTTTTGATTGGTGTGTCTGTCATACGATATGTATAGCAAAAATACAGTCCTTGCCTGATCCCATCCCTGTGAAAAATGGGTTAATGAACTTTCTGTTAAAGTACCACTTCCTCTGAAAGTTTAACACATTGCCATTTGGAACCATACAAATTGTACGTGACAGTTATGACATCAGAGGGAATTAAACTGGTTCCCCTGGAGATGAGTAGACTCAGTCTAGAGAGCTTGTGATGCCATCGGAATACATGTAAACTCATGCTTTTGTGTGAATGAGATTAATTCCTGCCTTGCCAATGGCCTACATCTAAATCTGAAAGACAAACTTATGCTGCTGTTGTGTGTGGTGCTATTAAGCACTTTAGCAAACATGTTGCAGGTATTCCATAGGGTGTATGTGTGTGCAGTGGAAAAAGTCTAGTACTCCATGCCATCAGGCCACCCTGTAGAGTGTACACAAGTGTTTTAGTAGTCTTGAGAGAGAGAGAGAGAAGCTTGCCAACAGACTGATGGAAACAGACAGACAGACAGACACAGAGACAGACAAACAGACAAAGAGAAAGTCAGCTACTCACACTGATTGATTGGCTGAAATTTCAGTCTTGTGGGAAAGTGTCTTTGTAGCCATGATTTGAGTGACCACCTTTAGTAGAATGGAAGGAAAGTGTAGTGTCAGAAGATTGCTAGTTCACAAATGATTTTTTGGTACTTGATGTCACCAAGGTATTAAGTGAATGACATTGTCTTGACAGTTCACAGATTTGTTCTCGTTTTCATTGCAGATTTTACAGAATGTCGATGACCTCTTTGACAGGGAAGAACTGTCTGCTGTAGCAGATGCTGGTTGGCCGGACTGCTTCAATTCAGGCGTCTTTGTCTTCAGACCTTCCAATGAGACCTACAGAGGCTTACTTCAATGTGCAGTTACTCAGGGAAGCTTTGATGGTAAGGCACGATGGCACAGAGCTTCATCACTATTTTTACCATGATCATATGATGAGGTAGCCTTTAAACAAGGCGACTCGCTCTGCGTGCCCCCGTATAGCGCGTTTACCCCACAAACCTGTTGGCCGGTGAGTAGTGGAGCGAGCCGCCTTTATCCACTCGTTCAGGGATGTGTACGCAGAAAATACACACGGCACCAAGGCAAGCCGCGCGCGCTTGCTAACAAATTTATTCTTTGACAAATTTGCGTACAAATTTGTTAGCAAGCGCGCGCGGCTTGCTTTGGTGCCGTGTGTATTTTCTGCGTCAAATTTGTACGCAAATTTGTCAAAGAATATAAAGCAACAACAACGACAAAAGTAAACATCTCTGAACGAGTGGCTAAAGGCGGCTCGCTCCACTCGCCGGCCAACAGGTTTGTGGGGTAAAGCGCTACACGGGGGCACGCAGAGCGAGTCGCCTTGTTTAAAGGCTAATGATGAGGAGGCGGATGGTGATGATGAAAGTGTAGACAACAGCAGTAATATAATGATTAATAATGATATGATGACATTAAAGAATCAAGCAATTCCCCCCAAATGTGGTGAAGACTGCAATGATTAATGTCAAAATGATGGACATAAAGTCATAGTGGTAGTGGTTGTAACCAGGGGTGTATCCAGGATTTTTTCTGGGGGGGTCGTAATCAAAATTTTTGGACCTTTATTACCTTTGCGAGGGAGCGGAGCGACCGAGCGGGGGGAGGGTGTGGGAGGGGGGTGTCCCCCCTCCCACGGTAGGGAGTTTTTGAATTTTATATCTTAAAATAGGGCCATTTGGTGCATACAAAAGTGACTTTTTCGGCATGGCAGTGGGGCTTAGAAACAAGGTAAATTATGCCATATTAAAACTAAGTTACGAAATTTACACCTCCTGGTCACTTTTTTTTCCTGTTGTAGGCCTATATAGAGTAAAAAGCCCTCAAAAAACAAACATGTCTTTTACAAAAAGTGGACCTTTTGAAAAAATTTTTTTTTTTTGGGGGGGGGGGGGTCGTACGACCCTCCCGACCCCCCCTTGCATACACCCATGGTAACGATGGGAATGTTTATGTTGATAATAATGATGAAGATTCAAGATTCATGTCAAGCAGCTGCTTATGATTGCAATCTAATGCTTTTCTGTTTATACAAAGATTTAAGTAATTCCCCCCAAAATGGTAGTGATTATGTGTGATTTGAAATTGATGGTCATGATAGTACAGTACTGGAGGCAGTGATAGTGGGAGTGGTTTTAGTGATGGTAATGCTGATGGTAATATAGTGATGATGAAGGTTCGAGTAATCCCCAAACTATGGAGATGATTGTAATGACCGAGGATGATGGTAATTACAGCCAAAATGACAGCACTGAATATTTTGCAGGAGCAGCAGCATTTTCATCGTCGTTCAGGTTGTGATGCTGTTCATGTAAAAATGATGGCGTGATGACAATGACTGAATGATAAATATAGACAATGCCCATAATCATGACAGTGCTAGTGATGGCATACTAGTTGAAGTGATAATTTTGATGGTGATGACAAAAATGTCATTTCTCAATTAAACTTTGGTGAATGAAGCCTATATTACAGATATGAGATACTGATGACCTTTGCCATCTATGCATCTTGCAGGATGTCCATGTCGTGCAGATGCTTTGTAATTAGACAGATTCAGAGAAAGATGGCAAATATCCCATAGTTCTATATTGCAGAGTTTTCCTTTGATTGTGTTGTCTGCACAACATAGGTTTTTACATGGTTGTAACCAAAAAAGCTATTTTAGGTACCCAAGGGTTTTCTGTTCTTGTGTTTATTTGATTTTCCTGTATCATGACATTCATAGGACCTGTGTAGATTTATTCAAGCTCTTACAGAAGTCTTCCATTGATTTCACCAATTTCTTTTCATTTTTTTTTCTTCTTTTTATGCCTCCGCCACGAAGTAGTGCCAGAGGCATTATGTTTTCGGGTTGTCCGTCCGTCCTTCCGTCCGTCCGTCCTTCCGTCCGTCCGTCCATCCGTCCGTCCATCCGTCCTTCCATCCATCCGTAATGAATTTTGTGGACAAGGTAACTATCGAAACCTGTTGAGGTATCCTAATGAAACTTGGCATGTATGTGTATTAGGGGGTGAAGTTGTGCCTATCAACTTTTGAGTGCACATGCTCAAGGTCAAAGGTCAAAAGGTCAAGGTCAAATACATAAAATTTCACTATTTCCACCATATCTATTGAATGCCTGAAGATATTTTCTTGAAACTTAGTGTATACATGTACTACCCAATTAAGATTCTCTGGTGAAAGTTTGGGTAATGAGGTCAAAGGTCAAAGGTCAAAAGGTCAGGGTCAAATACATAAAAATTTCAATATTTCCACCATATCTATTGAATGCCTGAAGAGATTTTGTTGAACCTTAGTGTATACATGTATTACCCAATTAAGATTCTCTGGTGAAAGTTTGGGTCATGAGGTCAAAGGTCAAAAGGTCAAGTAAAAATATGAAAACTTTTTTTTCTCTGTACATTGGAAAATTGTTCAAGGTATCTTCATGGAACATAGTATATACATGTACTGACTGGAAGTGATTATCTAGAGAATGTAGGGTTCATGGGGTCAAAGGTCAAGTGCAAGATTCAAAATTTTACTATGACCCTCATATTTATGCAGTGCCAGCAGGGTTATTTTTTTACACTTGGTGTATGCGTGTGTAACCTAATAGAAATTCTCTGGAAAGTATTTTTTTTTCTCTTTTTGCCTCAAAGGTCAAAAGGTCAAAGATCAAGTGAAAGTGCTGAACTAACTTTTTCCTCCATATCTCGGAAGTGGCTCGAGTTACCTTGAAACTTAGTACATATTATGCATGTTCTACCTGAAAGTAATTATCTTATGAATTTTAGGGTCAGGGGCCAGATGAAAATGGTAACAATTTACTATTCAATTCAGAAATTGCACTTTTTCTCCACACCTATACCTTGAAAATTACTCAAATGTAATCACACAGTGTCCACATGTACTATCTAGACCTATTGGGAAAATCATGCATTATCGCGGAGGCATACCAGTGGCCAAAGCGACATTTCTAGTTTTTTTTTTGGAGGGGGGGGGGGGATGAGATGTTGTTTTTACTTTGTTTGAGTGGGGTATATTAAAAAATAGGTTGAATCATATTTCTGCAAGAACAATAGGGGTAGTCAGACTGGCAAAAGATCGAGGAGTTTAAGATCGCGATCTTTAAGATCTCGAAGTTTTGACAGTGTGACCGCAAACTTCCCGTGAAACTTCTCGCAAAACTTCTCGCAAAACTTCCCACTCCAACTAGGGATATTTCCCTCACCCCCAGCAAACTTCTCGATATGTTTACAGGTGGTGTCTCCGAAGCATGAGGCCATTGTCATGTACAGATGTGCATTGTTATGTCACAATCACTAGTCATCAGACGGCATGCTCTTTCTTCTTTCTTATCAATGACCCAAACTTCTTGATCCAAGTTTGGCTGCCAGTGTGACCGCACGACAAAAGATTGCGAAGACTTCCCGACGTTAAACTTCTTGATCTTTTGCCAGTCTGACCGCGCCTAAAGTTTCCCACATGGCATATTCTCTGATTTTGTAACAGAGGAATTGCTGTGTCATTTGAGAGGTGTACATGTCTATCTAAATACTCATAAAAAATGATTATAAAAACAAATGTTAGTGTAAACTGTGTGATTTCCAATACAATGTGATGTGGTGGTACGATTTGTTTATAAATGCAGTTCAGAATACAATATGTGATTTGATGCCATTGTTTTGTATATTTTCATTAATTTTCATTATTACAGAGTTTAATAGTAGTCAGCATTTTAGGCCTTGGTGTAAGATAAATATCATTGCTATTACCGCATTATTTTTTTATCTCTCATAACTGAACTTCAATGGAATATAGGTACATGTAACTAGTGACATCTCCCACAGTCAAATGATACTATGTCTTTTTCCCTCTCTCGCCACACACAAATGCATGTACACACATATCTTTGATACACATGCACATGGATATGCATACCCATGTTGTTCCAGGGGAGTACATGGAAGTAATTAGATAAGTAGTGATTCATTTAGCTAGCAATGTTTTGCCTGTTTGGCCTTTGGAGGCAGACTTGAGCTGTTAATCACTGGATGTGGAATGTTCCCCTGGGTAGGAGCAGGCCAGCAATTCCCAGACAGGTCAGCACAGGGTTTACAGACTCAGCGGGCCCTTGATGGGAACCCCTGTGAGAACTGGAATATTCTGTGTCTACGTTTTGTATATTTAGCACCCTTTGTGATGTCACAATCCTCCCACGTCAAGAGGAAGTAGCCCACTCATTTGCAAAGTCTCAATGGAGGTGGGGGGGGGGGATGGCAGTGAAAGCTGCAAGTAGAAAGTAAGTTTTATGTTGTAGATTTGATAGCCAATTTGGTTAAAGGGGAACGAATTTTAACCCGTTGAGGACGATTTGATTTTGCAAAAACACACATTTCCCAAGCTTGCCAAGTATACTCGGGACATATCCTCAATGGGTTAAAATGGAAATTGTGTAACTAGTTTATTGTAAGACTGTAACTTCATTCATGTTGAATGGTGAAACAAGTTAAGCTAAATGTGAGGTAAACCAAGCCATTCATTTGCAAAGCTGTAACAGGGATGTTTTGGGAGAAAGGGGTTCATACAAGGTTTATTGAAAAACAATCGCGGGTGGTGAGAATAGCAAAGATTAGGTACTGGGCTTAAGGGAGCAGAAATCAATTTAACTGTGGAACTCACTTCTAGATCATGTGACAAGCTATCTTAAAGCCCTGGTATCGTGGGGAAACAGTAGTCGTCCTGTTGAATTCGCTGCCCACCTGCAGCATCGAATTGGTAATGGTTGTGGAGATAGTTTGGGTAATGCAGTGGAATGATTTTCATGAACAAATATATCATGCACTGTTTCGAGTCACTAGTGAAATGATAATCGGATTCCTCGGTGACAGAAAAAGTGCTATTTCTACCTCCTCAGAATCTATAGTTTCAATGAGAACCTATCAGTGCATTTTTTTTTTTTTTTTTTTTGCTTTATAGAATGGCAGTAGTGTCATGAGTTTCACGATTTGTAGAAATAAAATCAAATACAAGGTGTTTGCCAACAACAACATGTTTTTGCTAGAGATTGGGATTGGTACAGAGTCTGTCGGATATAAATTCTCGGAATTTCAAAGAGATTTAGTCTTTGCATTGAACAAACAAAAAGCTGAAGGCACATTGTTGCAGAAATAGAACAATGTGACAAAGCAGAAGAAATTTAATTCCCATAATTTTGAGATAAAATGCTTGGAAATAGAAAAAGATTCTTCGCACAATGGAAGAGTAGGGGTTGATTTGTGGTTGGGGATAGTTCAAATTCTGATTATGTCAGAAATAGCATATTGTTATCAAACATTTCTGTTTAGGACTCTTTTTTTTTATGTGTGTGGGGTGGCCCAGACAAAATGGGTCAATCCACGTCAAATCATCCAATTTTCAGAAAAGTTGTCACCCGACCCCCTCCGATTTTCTTAAAAATCGCACCAAATGTTCCCCAAAGTGTCTGACGGAAAATCCCAAAATATTTTGCCCCAAGGTCAATTGGTTGCTAAGATACAGCCTCACATAGCAACCAGTGCGCATTCCAAAAAATTAGTTAAAAGAAAATTAGGCATTTTTGATTGACTGTTTTAGCTTGGATATTTATGCAAAAGTGTTCAATATCTGGAAATTGAGAGAACTTTATAGTCTTTGCAAGAAAAACTGACTGTGACGCGAAATTGACTTTTCGTTAACGTGCACGAGGTCACCGAAAATGGTGTTAAATGTTAATTTTGCAAATCTTAATGCATATTTAGAAGCTAATATCTTCCACATTTCATCACCTTAGGTTCTAAAATATTATGCTGTTTAAGGCTTTGACTTGCTCAGTAATTTTGAAAAAAATTGGCGCATTCATGATCACCGTTTTTACGGAGAGCACCCTCAAAGTTGACAAAATGAAAAATGTGCCAAATTCAAGGTCACGGATCACCCTTCGTCCCACCTAGGAATAGCATCAATTTTTGTATATTGATAGACATTTACCTACATTATCTTGGGTTACCAAAGAAATTTTGCTCCCGAAATGTTCAATGGCAAATTTACCCTACCGAAAATGGTCGTAAACGGCCAAATTCCCACGTAATATCACCTATTGGGTTTAGAGGACATTTCAAATGTCCACGCTTTCACAATGAAAAGCACTAGCCCTATGATATTTGCAGTAGGGATAGTCTGTTATACATATCTTAGTAATGTATACCACAAAACACTTTTATTACATAATAATGACCTTGAAATTTAATCCAAAATTTGATAAAAAACAATAAATCGCTCCATTTTCCTCATTGCACTGCATATAAATGTGTTTTGAAAGACTTTTCACAGAGCAATATTTCAAGAATTATGAAAGCTGACAGCCTACAATATTAAGGTTCTAAAGTATTTGTGCTCTTCTTTCAGATTTTGTGTCAATTTGATCATGAATGTTATACCCTTGACCTTGAAGTACTTCTAAAAATAGCTGTAAATTTGTAAACTACAAAGTACACACACGACAGGTGTTTTATGGCATGATACACTTGTGATTCTTCCACAAACACAAAAGCTTTTTATAGTGTAAATGTTATATACTGGAATTAATCTATACATGCTTGCAAGATATGTTCCAAACAATTGCTTTGTTCTGACAATGACCCTCAATTTATGACCTTCAAAATCATGAGAAATGCCTATTCCTCTCCATAAAGACCTGTATTAAAGTACGTAGTAATAATTGATAATTATGGACATTAAAAAATTCGTATTCTAGCCTGTGAAACGCACATTAAAAGTCAGACTGAGAGTCTTCTTTTTCGGGGAATTTGTTCTGTACCTAATGAAAACTTTCAAAATCATTTCAATTCTTATTTTTTTTCTTGTTTTTGGAATTTCTTATGTATTTCTTTGTTTTTATTTTCTGCAGCATAACCATGTTTTTTTTTTTTTTATTGGAAATTGTCACAGCCCACTTTTCTACCATAACTAGAATAGAATTAACCAATCAAAGTGATAGATAAGAAAAATGGTCAAGTTTTTATGAGTTTCACCACAAAAAGCAATGTTTTCCATAGGAAATGCACACAAAATCACAAAATATTACCATCCCCATTTTTGATTGAAATTTAGGGTCATTGTCAGAACAGAGTAATTAATTGTAACATATCTCGCAAACACGTATAATTCCAGTATATAACATTTACATCATAGAAAGCTTCTGTGTTTGTGGAAAAATAACAAGTATATCATGCCATAAAACACCTGTTGTGTGTGTAATTTGTAGTTAACAAATTTACAGCTATTTTTAGAAGCACTTCAAGGTCAAAGATATAACATTCATGATCAAATTGACACTAAATCTGGAAGATGAGCAGAAATAGTTTAGAACCTTAATATTGTAGGCTGTCAGCTTTCATAATTCTTGAAATATTGCTCTGTGAAAAGTCTTTCAAAACACATTTATATGCAGTGCAATGAGGAAAATGGAGCGATTTATTGTTTTTTATCAAATTTTGGATTAAATTTCAAGGTCATTATTATGTAATAAAAGTGTTTTGTGGTATACATTACTAAGATATGTATAACAGACTATCCCTACTGCAAATATCATTGGGCTAGTGCTTTTCATTGTGAAAGCGTGGACATTTGAAATGTCCTCTAAACCCAATAGGTGATATTACGTGGGAATTTGGCTGTTCACGACCATTTTCGGTGGGGTAAATTTGCCATTGAACATTTCGGGAGCAAAATTTCTTTGGTAACCCAAGATAATGTAGGTAAATGTCTATCAATATACAAAAATTGATGCTATTCCTAGGTGGGACGAAGGGTGATCCGTGACCTTGAATTTGGCACATTTTTCATTTTTGTCAACTTTGAGGGCGCTCTCCGTAAAAACGGTGATCATGAATGCGCCAATTTTTTTCAAAATTACTGAGCAAGTCAAAGCCTTAAACAGCATAATATTTTAGAACCTAAGGTGATGAAATGTGGAAGATATTAGCTTCTAAATATGCATTAAAATTTTCAGAATTAACATTTAACACCATTTTCGGTGACCTCGTGCACGTTAACGAAAAGTCAATTTCGCGTCACAGTCAGTTTTTCTTGCAAAGATTATAAAGTTCTCTCAATTTCCAGATATTGAACACTTTTGCATAAATATCCAAGCTAAAACAGTCAATCAAAAATGCCTAATTTTCTTTTAACTAATTTTTTGGAATGCGCACTGGTTGCTATGTGAGGCTGTATCTTAGCAACCAATTGACCTTGGGGCAAAATATTTTGGGATTTTCCGTCAGACACTTTGGGGAACATTTGGTGCGATTTTTAAGAAAATCGGAGGGGGTCGGGTGACAAGCACTGGATGATTTGACATGGATTGACCCAAATACTAAAAGCAACAATGTGTGCAAACTGCTCCCATGAAAGGCTCAAATTTCCCTAGTCACAGTTAGCCATTATGTCAAATTAACCTGCTATTTGTGCAATGAAGATGCAAATAATACATTACTTGATCAGGGAAATTTCCCCCAAAATCTTTGTCTAGTTTGTGAAATAGCACACTAATTTGTGAAGTATGCTATTTTGGTTGTGTCCCTATCGACCTGAAATTTTCTTGATCCTATCATACTGGAGATACCACTTTCAGACCGCACGTTGAGCCGAGTAATGATGCAAAGTATGCATGCATCAATTACATGCACTGTTCCTGCAATTCCTGCACTGTTCTCAAAGCATAGTGACACAGTGTGCACAAACATAATGTGTGACACATAGCACTGTCTTGGAAAAAGCATCCATCAACACATCTGTATGATTAAAATAAACAAAACTGGGAAATGTCCCATTTCATGGCAGTTTTTAAAGTCTGTTGAATGAGAAGTCAATGAAGGCCCAAACAGGCCCTATTTGTTGGGTACGATGTATGAATGGGAAAGACAGATACAAGTGTAGGACACCATTTTTATGGGCAATTTTAATTTGGTGGCCTCATCATGAAAGAAAGAGAGGTTGTTTTTCTTTTCTAAGTTAATATAAAATGTAATTATTTGCATATTGACCGGCCTGACTGACCTATGGACCGATGACCTTTTAAGTTGTTCACACATGCATCAATCATTCTCTGAGCACAGTGCCAATATTCCTCTTGCATTGTAAGCACCAATCATTGATTTCTTTTCTCCTCAGACATCCTTGTCATTGTAAAGTAGTGGTTAGTATTAAGAAGTGAGTGCTTCTAGTTGTACATTAGGGATGAGGAGACTTCTAGAGGTATATAACAGTATAAAGAAAGGTATAACAATATAAAGAAAATATAACTAAAGAAAATTCCACAAAAATTCACTTTTCTAGCATAATGAAAGAGCACTTGACTACCACTTGATTTGACTTCTTGACACTTGACTACTTGACTACTTTCAGAAAGCAAGGGGAATAATTGCTACTCTTAACTATATGTCATTATCAAGTTGATGAAATGTGTAATTTTCATGAAAAATTAATTTTTTTTGGAATTCCCTTTATATTTTCTTTAAAGTTGTTGTCCACACATGATGCCATAACCTCTAGTAATCTCCTCATCCAGTGGTTCCAACACCAAAACTTAAAGAATTCACAACTTTTGCATTGATTGTCTGATTTTCCCGAAACTTTCACTGATATGTTCTGCTAATGTTGCTGCTTTATTTCAATCCACATTGCTCTTTGGGTTTGGGATTCCTTTAAGATTGCAGTGAAACCTGATACAGAGATGAGATACAATGTAAGTCCCTGCACTGTATGTTGTAATTCACTACTCACTGCAACACCCAGGGGTCACCAAAGGTCAAGCACAGCTCCACTTGTGATAGTGTTGAGTGACAGAGGGATAGAGAGAGATAGAGAGAGATATCAAATATCATCACAGCAGTGTGACACTTTAGTCTATGTACCAAAGATTATGGTCTTTGATGCCTATATTTATAGGTCTTGAAGCCCATATAAATACAATGCTTTTTGGGGGCCCAAAAGGTTTTGGCCCCTCACAATGATGAAAGTTAAGGCCTGGCATGGTATTTCAACTGCAAAGTACTGCTTAACCTAGGGTAAAAATGAGTACCATGCAGAACTGCCATCATTGCTATGACAGGACCCCAGGGAATAATCTTCCTACTCAAATTTGATTAGCAATTTTACCTGATGAACAATATTCCAAATGGTATCCCATACACTTCTATGGAAGAAAAAAAGCTGCGACAAAAAAGATAGTTTGTGTAGCAATGGTGTAAAGATGCATAGCAAAGTGTGATGCGATACCAGGAAAATTATCCCCTGTGACCCTCTTGGAAGAACAGTACTAACACCACAGATGCTATAAAGACTATACCATTTATTACCTTTGATTCGCTTGTCTGTTAAATTAAACCTCAAAATGGCATTGATGACCTTCTATTCAAGCTATCACTGTTTGTTTTGCACCAGGTGGGGATCAAGGGCTGTTGAACACATTCTTCAGTGGCTGGGCAACGTCAGATATCAGCAGACACATACCCTTCGTCTACAACATGACCTCTTCCACTAGCTACTCCTACCTACCTGCATTCGTGAGGTATTGCTCCAGGACCTGTATAGATTGCCAGGAACACACCTTGTTTAACTCTTTATGCGCCACGTTCACACGTCCGACTCAGTGGACGGTGTGCCAACTTTGCATATTCTGCTCAAACCTACAAACCTGTCCAAAATGATCGATAAATCGCCAAATGCCGCAGTACAGTGAAAACATTCTGTCTCGCACTTTGTTCGTCTTGCATAAAGCTTGCATGTTCCCCAATAGATTTGCGTGTAAATTCTTAGTTTCTGTCACTGTTTTGTGTGCAAAAGTCATTCCTGTACAGTAATGTAGCTACTTGCCATTTCAAAGAAAAATAATCATTGATTTGTCTTACAATTTTCATCAAAGCAAAGTTTGGCATTTTCTCTACAACTTTGCTCACTTCACATCTAGCTTAACAGAAATCTATAGAAGTTACATAGATTTGAAAAACAGAGTGTTTTCTCAAAGCATGACTAGGTTGGTGTCTGAGAATAATGTGGCACACGGGGTTTCCACCATGGCACATAAAGAGTTAAATATGATGGGTAGAATTAATGTGAACAATATCCACTATGACCCAGTGGATTTGAACCACAGGGTCTTCTTCATGTGGGCTCCAACTTGGTGACTGTGGCAGTCACGCTCTCATGTAAGGCACTTTACCCCACTGCCTAGTCCTTCAGAAAGGACTCAAAACTGTCTCTCTCTTTGTATAGTGGAGGTTGTTCATTAGTATTTAAGAGCTACAAATTTTACCTTTACTAGTGACCATTCAAAAAATATCCAAGCTTAACATTTCTATGGAATGCAGAAGAGGTTGTGCTATCGTTTTACATCATTCTCAAATATAGGCTCAGATTTGTTTGAAGGTCCCTTTATCTAGTCTTTATACGCTTAGAAACATCAGTATTAAGCGCTATATAAATGTTATTCATTTGTATTTGTATTTAGTGTTATTTTGCAGCCAAAAGACTGCACGTCCTGTAAGCTGTAAAATGTTTGTTTGATTATTTGTTTTTTATGATCATGTATTTTTGTCCACATAAACTTGTTTGGCGCCCTCATTTGTAAGGATCTGTCCCAACTCTGCTGCCATAGATATCGAGGGAATGATGACATGGCAAGTAAATCTACAAAGTGAATTTGACTGGAATGAAGCCCGAGTTCAGGTATCCGACATTTGGTTTGGGGGGGGGGGGGGACTGTTACAAAATTGTCTGGTGAAAAACTTTAAGTTTTCTCACACCTATGAATGGAGGGGGAAACTAGGAGGTTCAGCATCATTCACAGACAAATGGAAAACTTGCGCCAAATATTCTGTTTACTATGGTAGTATTATGTGTTTATGGACACGAGCCTATGCATTATATGTGAAATTTGTATGAGCGCTCCATGTACATATCGTCGAGTGAGAATGAGAAGACTTGTACATGTGTAAAGTTGCCACTAAATCCATAGTGTTCGAGACAACTTACGTCCTTTTCATTCTCCACTGATGATATACTGTATGCATGATACTTTATTCTCCCATTTCATGTACTTATATAAGTAAAGCTTCAAAGTGTTTTTCCCTCATGTGTGACTCACTCTGCATTCTGTATTTGTTTCTTTTTTTTTCTTCTTGTTCATGTCTCTTCTCTCTCCTCAGGTTCGGTAATGATGTGAAGATAGTCCATTTCATAGGCAGAACCAAGCCATGGATGTTCAGGTACAACACACAAACCAGAGTCCTGTCCCCGCCGCCAGACTCCAGCGTGGCACACGACTTCAAATACGTGCAAACTTGGTGGAACATCTTTCTCACCAAGGTCATGCCTCGGATAGAGCAAGAACAGGTTAGGTCAAAGTTCACTCGTACTGTACACATTTCATTCTTCATTTCAGCAGCAGGTTCCCAGAGATGTCCATCACCACACACATTCACCCATTGTCATTGTCATTGGCAAGAGCAGTGTATTATGCCATTGCATCATGCAATATTCAATATGTTGGGCTGGATGGTGAAAGCAAAATATATTGCCTGAGCTAAACCAATGATTGACTTTGAACAGTGGGCTGTAATATTGTCTTCAGTCTTGCATTACATTGTGTTATTATTTTTTATACAATTTTTGTCAGAGGGAAGAGAGGGGATTTATTGCCTATACTTGGGCAATGTTGGTGAGTGTGCAGAAGATTATTCAGATTCTGTGGATGCTTTCAAGGAGAAAAAAAATCATGAAGCACACTGATATTATATCAATCAGAGAGAAAAAGAGAGAAGTGGCTTTGTGGTAAACTCGCATAGCTTGATGGGATGGTTTTTGGATATGGATCAAGTGAGTAAGAAGGATTTGAGTGTGCTATGCATCAATACAATATCACAGAATTCTGTACGATCATTTTACACTCTTCGGTGGAGTGTACATAGTCGTGTTTGTGAATATGTGTACATATATGTGACCCGCTACAACAAAAAGGTCCTAAAGTTGCGCACGGTCGAAGCCGTGAAAATCGAGTTTGAAGTCAGAGCATTAAAATTGGTCAAAACTTACGATTTTCTGATTTTGATATTGGAGTCTAACATGTCTTCTATCATCTGTCGAAATTTTGAAGCAAAATGATCAAAGCAAAGACCAAAAACTAGCGTTTTTCTGAGCCATGTTTTTCGGCGTTTCAACGAAGCTGAAACTGGTTCGAAAATTTGGATTGAGCGCCACAGATAGGTTCCGCCCCTAACAACGACCAGAGTGATCTCATTGGTCAGTTTGCTGCTTGCTGCTAACCGAAGCGTGAAGCTCGCACACTGCCCAGTCGACTGGTGCATGCGGGCGGGGTGCGCTATGCTCAGCTGCTTCTCACATCCTGGTCACTGATTGGTTGGTGAGGAGACGCCGACGCTGATGTGCTTGAATGAACTCTTCGGGGGTTGCTAGGGCTTACCTTCTATTGTCCAGAGGTGAAAACTGACTTGCGTGTCCCTGATCGCGATTGCGTCGAAAGGAAGACTTTTAGGGTGCTTTTCTCGAAACAGTGATTTTCTAGACGCCTCGACATGCTCTCTTTTAAACATTGATATCTCCGCAGCCGATTATTTTTATAAAATATGTTACATATCAATTTAAAGCAGAAAGATTAGGGGATTATATCATGCAATTTTCAAATAAACGACCTCCCCCGACTTTAGGATCACTTTGTTGTAGCGGGTCACATATGTACATGTGTGTGAGAGATATTGGCTGTTGTATTCATGATTCTTTGACTCACTGCAGATTTGTACGTATGTCCTCAATACTCGGATTACTCAGTTGTATGATTGCTATTCAACCTGATGTGTATAGTTTACATAAGTCATAAATTACTGGGGTTTCGGATGTCTCAATCTGTCAAGGGAAAAGAGCTGGTACTTGGCTTCCCATACTGTTATCAGAACAATTCTCACATGTGAATTCAGAATGTGATAAAGTTATTTATGTTGCTCATGTTATACTGTATAAGCTGTTATTTTCGCATACAAATATTTTCGCAAATGAGGAGGTCACAGACATTTTTGTGAGATGTTGTTTTCGCGAATTCATGCAGATGCAATCGTAAATGCACTGTAAGCCTAGCAAGTGGCAACATTTTTGCATGAATTGTTAAATTCGGGATCCAACAGTGATTTGAAAAATTTGTGAAAATTAAACCCTCACAAAAATTACAGCTTTATACAGTAAACTCCGGTCCATGGAATACTGACTTTACTGATTTCTCTAAATGTCCAGATAGCTACGTTTCTTTGTGTGAAGTGATGAATATATCTATTGCAGATGTAGATTTTTGTTGGTTCTAGTTTTTAGTACTGAAGTGTAAAGAGAGATTGTGTTCTGAAATCAAATTACTTGAGTATTCCTGCCAATTGTTTCTGTTTAGTCAAATAGTAGGAACATTCCTTCCAAAAGTTTGGTCTTGGTTTTAGTGTTTGGTTTGGTTTGGTGTGGGTGTTTTTTGTTTTTTGTCTTGTTTTTTTCACAGAGGAAAAACAAACTGCATTATCAACAGCGGTCCTAGTGTTTTTGATAATGAGTTAATTGTGAAGTACTGTATTGGACGTTGATACAAAGTCCTGTGTTTTCACATGTCACTCCCATTTGTGCGTATAGTGCTGTGAACCTCAAGATTGGCAGCTTTGTTGTGGTCATTGATACATGTATGGAAAGTGATATCAGCTGTACAATGCAGCATCTGGAATGTGTAATGGGTGTGTAGGGATATCCTATTTCTAGCCTGCCTTGCTTTCACAGCCCAGCTGAGAGGGGCAGGATGGGATTGCCTAAGATGTCTTCTGGCTTCTTACATGTGAAGGAAGCAGTGATTCTTTTCTTGCCAGTGCATCGTATAGTGGTACAGTGTAAAACTCACGACTTTCAATTGGAGTTTGAATCCCATCAAGTGCCGTCGTCCTTAACCAGTTGAGGACGAGTCCCGAGTATACTCGGGCTGGAGTCTGAGAAATGCATGTTGCAAAATCCTCAAGGGTGAAATAAGATTTTCCCAGTCACTATATCCTTCTCAACCCCACTGTATAAATGGATACCTGGCAATGCTAGGGTTAACTTTATGATACACTGTAGTAGCAGGGCCCTCTCTGATAAAGCAGTGACAACATTAAAGAGGCTACCCGGAATAAATGATCATATTATAATGGCAATAATGTGGGGAATCCCAATAGTAGTCAGTAGCTTGTATAGGTGACCTTCATCACCAAGCCCACAAAAATTTACTCCTGTAGGTTACTTTCCTTTTAGGTCTGCAAATATTGGTTTTTGTCCACATTGTTTATTGTGTGTTTTCAATATTTGTGATGGTGAAATTTTCATTTATTTCAGTTCAGAAGTGTGGAATTTTACTTAATAGGGAAAGACATGTTTTGAACACCCTCATTTTTTTTTAATTGTTATCAAAGTTGTTGAAGATGGTCTGAGTTGTGTTTTGCAATTTTTTAGCATTAAAGAACAAGTTCACCTTCATAAACATAAGGATTGAAAGAATGCAACAATATTAGTAGAACACATCAGTGAAAGTTTGAGGAAAATTGGACAATCGATGCAAAAGTTATGAATTTTTTAAATTTTTGTGTTGGAACTGCTGGATGAGGAGACTACTACAGCTTGTGAGTCATATGCGTACAACAGTATAAAGAAAATGTAAAGAAAATTCAACATATTTTCACTTTTTTCGCATAATAAAAGAGCACTTGACCTGCCTCTTTCTTAAGGCAGGGGGAATAATATTACCCATACCATTTGTCGGTAACGAGTCAGAGGAATGTGTACTTTTTTCAAAAGATTAAATTTTGTGAAATTCTCTTTATATTTTCCTTATATTGTTGTACGCATGTGACATCTAAGTTTGCACTAGTCTTCTCATCCAGCGGTTACTGCACAAAAACTTCAACAATTCCAACTTTTGAACCGATTGTCTGATTTTCCTCAAACTTTCAATGATGTGTTCTACTAATATTGCTACATTCTCTCAATCCTTATGTTTATGAAGGTGAACTTTTAAAGACACCAGGAAGTGTGCACAAATAACCCAAAAGATCTTTCCTTTATAATAGCTCTAGCCTTGATCCTTGTGAAGAATCATGATGAGCACATGCATAATGAGTATGCCAGTTTTTGTGATACTTTGATAACCCCTTCATATGGATTTCTGAATTCTGTCCTTTCATGCTTACAGTAAAGAGCTAGTAAGTGGATGTTAATAGACCCTAACATTCAAGCCCTTATCTAAGGAATAACATTCTTTTGGGCTGGTGTTCTGTCATTTCTTTCTGGTGGTTAGGAATTAGTCAAAGTTTTGCGTTTGTTCCCCCGCCAAGGGAGGAGGTTAAGTAATCATCGGCATTGGTTTGTCTGTTTGCAAAATAACTCAAAAAGTTGCAAACAGATTTGATTGAAACTTGCAGGAAAAGTTGATAATGACACAAGGAGCAGCTCATTAAATTTTGGCTGTGATCCAGAATTTTTTATGGATGCTTGAAGGATTTTGTTAAAAAATCTTTTGGCATATTGGGTCAGTAAACTTGGGAGTTCTAGCTGTGCGTACTGGAGGTTTACATACAAATTGTACATATGCGCCCTAAATGCATTCTCTGCTCTGGCAAGGCACTGCACAGCTGGGAATTAATGATGCAACAAAAGGCTTCTATATTGGGAAATTCCATGCGTGTATGGAGAGGAGTTGTTGGCTTGGCGGAGGTCTGTGCTCTCTGAGTGCTTTTCTATTTTTTTTTTTTCTTTTTTTTGGGGGGGGATGTGATGCATGGTCACATTTGTAGGGAGATGGCAGTAGTGATAAAACTGGAAGTGAGTTCATTGTGCCAGGCTATCAGATGTCACTGTGTTTATCACAGAATGCCACAAAGTGCAACTGATTCCCTGAGCATGTGTCTCCATATGGTCACTAGCTGCCCACAGGAAAAGATGGGAAACAGGGAAAGGAAGTTATATCATCAGTGACTGTCTTGGCCCTGTGAGACGAAAAGTTGTGATCCATTTCAAGTTGGACAACTGAGCGCAAGTCTACCAATGCCCAATGCTAACTGGCAGGTTGCCAAGTTGCTTTGGAGGTTTAAGGACTTGCTATTGCTCATTCAAAATCTCATGAGTCAGTCAAAAGAAAATGTACATCTGAAAAGAGGAGTAATCCTATCAACCTGTAACACAGACTGATAAGTGTCATAATAGGCATTTTCACATCAGCCCGATGTTTTGAAATAGCGCGCTATTTTCCGACTTGGGAAATTAACCCGATCACGAAATAGCGCGCTATTTGATAATGTGAATACAAACTAGTGCGCTAATTGATCGAGAAAATTTCTCGAGTCCAACTCAGGAAATTTCCGAACGTGCTAGCACGCTATTTGATAATGTTCAGGCTGATGTGAGTAGGAAATGAAATAGGACGCTAATTTGCGATCGTGAAAAATATCTCGAGCTTGGATTTTTATCAGGCTGATATGAAAATGCCTAATGATATTTCAATGTAAAATGATTCCCCTTTTCAGAAGATCTGAAGGTCTGCTTTAAACTGGCTGAAAGAACAAAAATTCTGCTTTGCCATACACTTTGTGCTCAAAAAAAGGACAAAAATCTGTTTGCATTATGATTTTCATTTGAGTGGATTCAATCCAATATCTGCAATCACAGAAAATCACAGACTCCACAGCGTATTCTTCCTTTACAAATCATAGGATATGATTGATGTTGGTCCCCTTGCTTTGAATACAATAACATGCACAGGTGGTGCGTGGCATGTGACTTCAACCATTTCCTAGCAGCAAAGACACATCAGGATGTGTGCACGGGAAATGTAGAAGACGTGAATGTCAAAGTGTAGAAATTTCTCTCCAGGCTGTCATCAAGGTGGTGGTTTTGATAACATTTCCATTGACACATGCATGTTCATTTTGATATCCACATTTTGCTTTCGATAGCATATCTCGTACATGTATTTGTCTTGGTACTATTAGCAGCCATGTAAACCTCACCCCTTTTCCACTATTACATCTGTTTGTTTTGTGGTATTGTAAACTGTTCCTCATTCTAACTTCTAACTTTGAGCAGTGGTTTCCTTTTCCAGGCTCTCTACCCATAACTCCTTGTCTTTTCATCGCCTCCCAATAACAAGATGTTCCCAGTCAAGGCTTAAAGGGGTGGTATAGTTTTGGTTGAGATGGGTTTCATGTTTTCAACTTTTTTTTTGTGAGATAATGAGAAACCTCTTATGAAATATTAAAGAGCATGCAATTGTAAGAGTAATTGAAAGTTTATCTGACAAAAATTGGTTTTGAAATGGCTGAGATATATCCAAAAACAAAGAGGTCCTAATAACATGTGGGACCAACCTTTTATTGGGACCACTTTGTTTTACTTTGTCTTTTAATGTCTCAGTCACTTTAAAACTGATTTTCATTGAATAATGTTTGAATTCCCCTTGGAATTGTATGCTCTTTAATATTTCATAAGTAGTTTCTAATTATCTCACAAAAAGTTTAAATCTGATTCCCCCATCTCAACCAAAACTGTCCCCATTCCTTCAAGTTTCCTACACAAGTCACCAAATAATTAGTTTATTCCTCAAATAAATGATGAGGAAGGTCTACACGTAGCTGTAGTAGAAAATCCAAGATGACCAGTTCCAAGCCAAGAAAAGAAAAATTCCTGTGTAATCCATCAACAGCAAGATACTGTGATGGCTACAACGCCCCTTCCCGACTCAAAACTGCACCCCTTGCGGGAGCTACATGCACCCATAGGACCAGAGCAGGGACCAGCGATGGTACCTACCACTCCTCAATCCACTACACAGCCCCTCATTGGTGGGGGTCAGCATTACCCAGACCAACAAGTGGAGCTGGTATCTGCACCCCTTCATGAATCACAACTCCACCCTCAGGGGGACATGGAATCATCTGAGGCAAGAGCGGTATGCTCCAAACCATCCTTCCTCTCTAGAGTGTCTACATTCATTTCTTTCTTTCATAAATGTTTATACTCCTTTTGTCAGGTCCTGATGAAGGTACACGTAGCTTTCACTCATGTTTTATCCTTCCCCTCTTGTTTAATACCACTTTGTTTCTTCTTTACTATCCTGTTTCTTTTTCTCCTCTTCCTATTCTTCTTTCCCTTCCTCATTTTTCTCTCTTCCTCTGTCCTGTGCTTATTGTGTTATAGTTTACCTCATTAGTATGCATCTTGTACGTTTGCTTTCATGTTTTTATGGTAAGTGAGTCGCTTAGGTCTAGGAAATCTGCAATCTAAAGTGGGTCACAGATGTACATTGATGGAAAAAAAAAGACTTTATTTTGCATCAAACTCCTTATGATCAATGTTTATTAAAAAGGTACCCTAATGCTTTAATACCAACATCCTCATATAAAGTTCTTATTTTGTTTTCCTTGGATAGTCTTGATGAATTACTTTGTGGTTTTCAATGAATTAATCTGTTTATGCATAGAAAATGTACAGGCATCACCAAGTATGTGACCATTCATTTTGGAGAGGGCGGGAGAGGAAGTGAAAAGCCATTTGTAACATTTTTGAATGTTTTCTGTTTTGCCTAGATTCAATTTGATTCAATTGTCTAAATCTTTATGTTAAACATGAACATCCCCAGAATTCATTAATGTATACAATTAGATAGAATTAGTCTGATACCTTTGTTCCAGGTCATCCACTTAGTATCTCATTTTAATTCACACTGAGCAAAATACAACATACTTTGTAGTACAGGGACACTCCAAAGTTAGAATCCATAACACAGAATTATCACAGAATCAAATCAACTTACTGTATTTTGAAGCTGAATTTGAATATGATAGTCTATTAAAGTTTCTAAATGCCCCCAAATGCCTATTTGTTTATATCATAATGGTCCTTGTATTCTTGTGGACAAACATAGGGTATGATTGATGTTTGGTCTCCATAATTTTAACAGTATAAGTAGAGCCAATGTTTAGCTTTAACCTTTAAGTGTGGCCCAGCAGCAAGCATATCAGGATGTGTGACGGAAATATAGAAGATGTGAATGTCAAAGTGTTTTTTCTACCAGTTGTCATCAAGGTGATGGCTTTGATAACATCTCCATGACACTTGCATATTAATTTAAACATCTATCCTTTCTTTAGCATGCATCTTCTTGAATCTTTTTACTGTGTAGTAATATGCATTTACACCTTAATCCCATACCACTATTGTGTGCTTGTACTTTGGTGTGTGTCTTGTAAACTGTCCCTCATTCTACAGCTATAACTTTATAACATCAGACAGGACTTCCTTTTCCGGGCTCTCTACCATTAATGCCTTGTCTTATCACTGCCTCCAAACAATGAAATGCTTCAAGAACTATCCAGATCAAAGATTAAATTACCCCAGAAAAGTCACCAAATAACTACTCTATTCCTCAAAAAGCTGAATTGGAAGGCCTGGCTGGAGCAGAAAATCCCAGCTGGCCAGTTCCAAGCCAACTGTACAAAAATAGTCTTGCTTGATAAAAGATCTTTGAAAATTCCCATGTAATCCGTCAACAGCAAGAGACTGTGATGGCTACAACGCCCCTTCCCGACTCAAAACTGCACCCCTTGCGGGAGCTACATGAACCCCTAGGACCAGAGCAGGGACCAGCGATGGTACCTACCACTCCTCAATCCACTACACAGCCCCTCATAAGTGGGGGTCAGCATGACCCAGACCAACAAGTGGAGCTGGTATCTGCACCCCTTCATGAATCACAACTCCACCCTCAGGGGGACATGGAATCATCTGAGGCAAGAGCGGTATGCTCCATACCATCCTTCCTCTGTAGTGTCTACATTTCTTTCTTTCTTCCCTTGACATACTGACATTTTATTGTAGATTCCAGATGTAGATATTGCTTGCATCCTTGATTCATCCTTAGTTTGATTCCACTATATGTTCTCTTCTTCATTGGTGTATTTCTCTTGGTCTCTCTTTCTCCTACTTTCCACCTTTTCTCATGTACTTCCTTGTTTTGTAATTCTCCCTCTTCATGCCCATAATGTTATTCATCTCGGACATTTTTTTTTCTTTCCTTCCCCTTCTTCCCCTCATTCCTGTGCTCGCAAATGAAATATCCTAATGTTTTACCACAGTTTTACCTCAATTATGCATTTGACACTTATGCATATAATTTACCTGAGGTAAGTAGAACAGCTTAGATCTGAAGAAACAAACAAACAAACAAATAAACACTGAATAATTGAAATTGGGCAATATTTGAGTACATTACTCTGTAGAAAATCAGAACTTTGGACTGTGCATTTAGATTCCCTTTCTCCTCCCCAAAGGGAACTTTCTTGTGTCTGGGGCTTATACCAGGGTATCATTTTTTCTTTGAAAGGTAATGATGATTTAATGGTTATTAAATCAATTGCTTGTTGAATCATTAAAAAAAAAACACACAAAAAAAAATCCTGAGATAAGATGTGACCTGTAGAGGTTGCAGATAAGTGATTTAACCATGATGATGTTCAGAAATTGTAGATGTGTTTGGGAGAGGAACCCAGGTATATGAACACTCAATCTTCTTTTTTTTTTTGGGGGGGGGGGGGAGAGTAATTTGTTGCATGTTTGAATGTTTTCTGTTCTGCCTGGATGCAAAAATTGCAAGTGTTTTTTTTTTTTCAGCTGTTTACATGTAATACAAAATAATTCAGTAATGTGTTCAGTCTGATAGAATCAATGTGATACATGTTTATGTTCGAAGCCACTAATGTTATGTTTTAATTTGTTTCTTCTCTCCCTCCCGACCCATGTTGCTCAATGTACTGCTACACCATTTGTCTCTTCTATTACCAAAATGCCAAGTGTGTGCTCCATTCTCCCTGCATTGTTGTAACTGTAAATGGCGCCCTCCTGTGGTAAAAACCCTTGTGCTTTTAAAATATCCCTCTGACCCCCATATGTATCCCTGTAAACCTACCCAAATATCCCCCCCCCCCAACCTGTCGCTGTATCATCCAATCCTTGCTTCTACCTCCTCTCAAATATGTATAAGGGTGATGTATGAATGTTGTGTTGTCCTGTGAAATTCACTATTTCAATCCTGTTACGTATTCCCTATTATATTGCCAAGAAAACTAAACAACTTACTATCTACATGTGACTGCCTTATTGAATTAAGCATTTACACTGTAATTCATCCTTTCCACTGTAATTGAGACATATATTTGCTTTGTCTGTACCATTTGGCGTCCACTTTGATATAAAACATTAACAATTTGATATTTGTGACATGATTTTAAAAGCAAAGCTAACTTCCTTTGAAAATATTAATTTTCCTACTACATTCATACTTTTACATCTTTACATCATGCCGCTAATGAACTAAATTTCTAATAACATAACACTGGCATCACATAACATCCAATAAACATCCATTTATCTGCCCACTGCCCATGCTGCTAACCATGGAAACATCCCCACGTAGGATGCTTCTCTTGCATTGTCTTCGGTATGTGGGACTGAGGGAGGGCGTCGCCAGCATGCATCAAGATTTGAAGATGAAACCTGTGGAAAGAAGCAGGTATGTTGACAGTCTGGGCTTGTAGTATGGGTTGTTTGCCTTCTCTGCGCTTGAATTACTAGTGGCTGTCATTTAAAGAGGCATGGAAACCCACCTTCGTAACACTCTTTGTTTTTTTTTAAACCTTTTCCATCCTATTATTAGGTGCTGAGACACCACTTGTAAACTCTGTATTAGAAAGGTAGTCATGGTGCATTTATACACAATTACGTATGTAGGGTTACAATCCTCTTGTTTAATATTCTCAAAAGGGCACCAGGTAATCCATGCTCGTCTCATTTTCTGTCAGTGATCAGTGCCATCTCTCAGTTTGAATTTCCCACTGATGGTGAAGGTGGAGCTAAATGTTCCAAATGGCATTGGTCTGTCCATCATCAATCTCTGACTTTATAACAAATGTAAATTACATTGACCTGCATGACACCCTGGAGACAAGTAACTTGCTTGCTACAGTGGCCCCAATTGTTTACAAGTCTTGGGTCAGAGGTACTTTTTGGATATCCATGTTATTGTGCAGTCAGGGGTTACAGTTGTACATTTAAGGTCAAAAGTCAATTCAGGTCGCATGTTTAAAGTTTGCCTGCGAGACTCGTATGACAAATATGGTATACTCCCGGTGCAACTCCACTTTGATCAGAGGCACACTTATGGGGCTCTTCTTATGTTGCTTTCCATGGTAACATGCCAAGATTATAAGGTTACTGTATACGCTATATATTTCGCAGGGGGTTTATTTTCGCGAATTTCACGAGTCGGGAGCTATTCGCAAAATTAACAACACGCGAAAATATCACCTTCCAAAACGAACATTTCAGTACTAGTATACCATGTCACAGCTTACCGAACAGACCATACTGGCTAAGCTTGTTTACGTGTACATGTAGCACGTCCACGTCTACTTACGAATACTGTAGAGAGCCAATCCATTATCGCAAGGGGACCACTTGTCAGAAATCTAGCGCGATGGACTTAACCACTTCAAAAATGTTGAATTCTAACTTACTAGTTCGCAGAGTTTGGTAAGTTTTTTTCATGCAGTGTATAACTAGTATCATTCTCATTTGCTAGTAAGTTGAAATTCACACTTTCTTTGCCACTTCATATTTTCTCTGGTCCCCCAATCGCGAATTTAACCACTGGCGAAAATTTGTGACAGTGGCAATTCGCGAAAATTTATGTACGCGAAAATTATAGCATATACAGATTTTCAGGTCATGTGCTTCCCTTTACCTGTAAGACTTACGACAAACTTCACAGCCATGTGTAATCTAATCTTGGACAAGGAATTCGCTTAAAAGGATGATCTTTGTCATGTTATGCTGCCCAAGGTTCCATATCAAGATCAAAGGTCCTTGCAGGTCATCCAAGTTACAGATGGCTTGCAGGACTCTTGATTTTGTCTTTCCACTCTCTTAAATCCATTGGCCACTTCTAAATCACAACTTGCATGATATTTGAAGGTGCATAATGTGAATCTCCATGTCATGGGTTTGATCTTCCTCTGTCTGTGTATCTGATCTTGTCTCTGTCAAGGCGTCAAACTTACATGGAATCCAGTATGGTATCTATATTTGCATGTCTGTGACTCTCCAAAGCAATTGACATCTTCAGTTGCTGCAGTTACAGGTGCAATGTGTGTCTTATGATGCTGGAAGTCTATGAGAACTTTGTACTCATGAATATGTCAAAGGTCATGCGAGGTCAACTTTCAAGCATTGACATCTGCCTTTGCCATTCATATAATGATGTTTCCTCAAACTTCAATACCATTTCACACTTGGGCCCTTTTTATTTTGTCCAGGATGTGGAAGCCAACTTTATGTTTATAGAATGGTTGCTACAAGTGTATGTCATGTCATACACAACCTTGTTTTTTAAGAATATGTATAAAATTTGGATATGCTGTATGTTGGTTAACCTGTTGAGGACAAGTCCTGAGTATACTCAAGCAGGTGTCTATGGGATATGTGTGTTGTGACAAAATCAGTCTGTCCATAAGGGGTTAACGGTTTTGTACTGATTTTCTCCAATGATTCATAGCAGGGGGATCACATGCTGTTTTATGTAGTCCAGTACAGATAGCGTAGTCTCGTTATAAATAACAAACTGCCTGTGATGGGACCAAAGTGCCTGATGTTCCTCTGTATAAAAGACATGTACAAAGTACATGTCTTGATAGATAAAATGTACTTCAAAAGTCTTCTGAAACATGGTGCTAAAACCAAGATTTCAGAAACTCATTGAATGTCATAAACATTTATGTACAGCTTTTTAGGCAACAAAGTACATGTCTCGATAGATAAAATGTACTTCAAAAGTCTTCTGAAACATGGTGCTAAAACCAAGATTTCAGAAACTCATTGAATGTCATAAACATTTATGTACAGCTTTTTAGGCAACAAAGTACATGTCTCGATAGATAAAATGTACATTGGAGCTACAGCTGTAGGGTAGTAGCTTTTGTGTAGAGTCAAACTGAATCTCTCAATGGTATGCTGAGTAAATGTTTTGCTTTCTACATGACTGTTAAAGTTTGATGTTGGGCAGTTATCTGCCAATGAGTATGCTTTCTTTGATGTTGTTTGCTCCTTGTGTAAGACTCTCAAATGAAGTGGAAAGCAGTGAAAATCTGTCGCTCATCTCTCTTATGCTTCCAACTCATTTAGCAGCACAAACAGCAATGCGGTTAGCCCATGCTTGAATTCTAAGCCAGCAGTTCATGTTTTACGATTGGTTGGAAAATGGATTGTCTCACTACTCAACATATGTACTCAGTGAATCCAGTTGATGAATCCACACACACACAACACACACACCACACACACACACACACATGATACATCTTTGTGAAGGGAATGATGCATAAAAATTGTTCACTTCTGCATCCAGATGCATGCCCATGTGGGGAGTTCTGTTTTTACATCTACAGTTCGACCTTGATTATCCGGCCATGTCGGGACCGGCGTTCATCCGGATAAGCGAAATGGCCGGATATGGGAGACACAATGTTAATGTATATAGCTGCCGTCCAAGCTGCCATCCCAGTGCACTGGCAGCTAGGCAGGTAGCGTACACCGCAACGGTGGTGTAATCTATGCTAGCCTGTGCAAAATTGTAGTCCCTTCTTCACAAAAATAAAGTATATCTTAATGTGAAAATCATACATGTTTTACCTCTTTAGATATTGAGAAACCTATCATGCACATCTTATGAAATTAGTGAAATAGATCCATGAAAGTCACTGTTTTTTCTCAATTTTAAGTCCTTAACTGCGTTAACATGTCCGGATAATAGAGATTTCCGGATAAAAGGAGGCCGGATAATTGAGGTTGAACTGTATCTCTGGATAAAGGCTGTGACAATCATGAAGAAAGTGGTGTGAGGAAAAAAGTACCTACATGAGCTGCGTGCTTCCTCCTGCTACTAGTGTATCTCGTATTGGGTAAATGTGGATTTTTTTTTTTTTTGCATTGTGCGCAGCAAGAAACTAGCATGAAAATAAAAGCATTTGAATATTTTTTGTTCCTTTCCTATGCAACATTTTAATGCTTTGATTCTGTGGAATTACAAACATGCGAAATTCATCTTACCTGGCCATTATGAATAATTACTTGTGCAATAATGTCCTCTTTCACAGTACTTTGAAAACAGTTTTCTTCCCCATCTGGTGTTACTTGTCTATAGATGGTGTTTGTGTCTATATAGTGACATCATGGATATTAAAAGTATTTCTTAACTGTTGTAAGCTGTGAGTTCCTGCATCCATTTTTAGCTCACCTGAGCCGAAGGCTCAAGTGAGCTATTGCGATCGCCCTTCGTCCGGCGTGCGTCATGCGTCGTCCGTCCTCCATCATCCGTCGTGCGTAAACTTTTTACATTTTCATCTTCTTCTTGAGAACCCCATGACCGATTTTTACCAAACTTGGCAGGTAGCATCCTTAGGGGGATAGGATCTCAATTTGTTCAAATGGGCACCATGGCCCACCTGGGGGCCCCCAGGGGACCCAAACCCCCTAAAATTAAGGGATCTTTAAAAATCTTCCCTAGAACCAGAAGTGACAGGGCTTAGATAATACTATGAGTAGACAAGATTGATGACTGTAGTTTCAAGTTTGTTCATGGGATTGGCAGAATCAGGGGTGCCCCCCCCCCCCCCCCTTTTGGGACCCAGGAGAGGGGATGGGGATGGGTCCTAATGGGACCTGAATTGTACATGTTCATCTTCTTTTTGAAAACCTCGTGATGAATTTTGACCAAACTTAGCAGGTAGCATCCCTAGGGTGATAGAATCTCAATTCCTTCAAATGGGCGCCATGTCCCTCTTGGGGGCCCCTAGGGGGCCCACCCCCCCCCCTTCCACATTAAGGAATATTTAACATCTTCTACTCTAGAACCAGAAATGATAAAGCAAAGAGTTTGTACATTTATGACTTTAGTTCCAAGTTTGTTCATTGCAGATCCAGGGCTCCCTGCCCCCCCCCCCCCCCCACCCACCCTGGAGTTGAGGAGGGGGGATCCATATATGCAGACTTAAGTTTCCAATGTTCTCAGGTATGAGTGTGCAAGAATGCATGGAAGTTGAAATTACGATACTCAGGTGAGCGCGTGACATCACTTTGGCTATTGTAATGAGTCGCGACGTTTGCCATTGTCTGTCTTATGAGGAAAGGGCAGTAGACTGGCTCAGCTGGTTGTGTATCTACCTCTCAAACAAAAGGTCCATGGTTCAAATTTCAGTTGGATATCAGCAGTGCTGATGTTGTGTATTATGATGCTGCCATCCTGGTATGCGGTAAAACTGCTACTAGGATAAACACAAAATGGAGGCCACATGTGTAGAAGGGTCCTAACCCATGCACATGAAAGAATCGAGAGCGATTCTGGTACGAGTGCTGGGTGAAAAGTTAGTGAAGTGCCATGGAGACCTTTTGAAAGGTGTGATGCACTGTACAGTATGAGAATGGTTATCAAATTTATGTTATTGCCATTATTCATACTTTTATTACTATCATGATGATCATGTTGCATACATATGTAAATGAGTTCACAAACCCAACAAGTGTATAAGCAGCTGAAGCTTCACTTTGATGGGAGAAGAATAGAAGGAAGAAAAGCAAGGAGGAAGAGAGGGGACAGATTGTACCGATGGTAGTGTGGGAGAGTCAGGTAAGAGGATGTTTTAAAAAAGTGAGAAAAAGAGAGGGGTATTATGTATTCATATATGACTGAGAGAGAGGAGAGAGAATGAAAAGTGTACAGAGAGACACTAAAAAAATCATGTGAGATAAATCTGGGTGAAAGGAAAACATAATTTGTGATGCACTTATGTTACTACATTTTACATATGAGCATGCCACATGTTACTTGGCATGTGCATTTTGATTTTTTTTTTTTTTTGGTCATATGTTTCAGAAGTTTCATTAGGCGTTTTCACATCAGCCCGATAAAAATCCAAGCTCGAAATATTTTCCGCGCTTGCGAATTAGAGCGCTATTTCATTTCTTATTCACATCAGCCCGAAGAGGGGGTAGCCCGAATAGTTAAAAATTCTAAGATAGCTAATTCGACAGCTGAGTATGTGCAAACAGCATCAATAATGTGTGTGCCCTCTCAAAAATTCCTCGTGATTTGTGTGCAGTTTGCCTTGGTCAATCGGGTCAGACACACTAGGCATGATGGGATTTATCGCGCTAATTTTTTGAGTCGTTTTCACATTATCAAATAGCGCGCTACTATCCCGCTATTTCAGAAATTTCCCGAGTTGGACTCAAGAAATTTTCTCGATCAGAGTGATACAACTAGCGTGTTAATTTGTGTTCACATTATCAAATAGCGCGCTATTTCGCTATCGGGAAAATGTCCCAAGTCAGAAAATAGCGCGCTATTTCGAAACCTTGGGCTGATGTGAAAGCGCCTATTCTGTGCCATGCAAAACAAGATCAAATGCAAGACAAAAGAGAATTTTGATTTATGTTCTATGCATGATTGCTAAAGTTTTACTGTCTCATTTTTTTGTTCTTTCTCCTTTATTTGATTTCCATCTACTGTGCTTGTTGTCATGGAAATCTTGCATGGCTTGCATAAACTGAATGCTGCAATAGAGTTTATCCCCAGGGATCACCGTAAGTACTTCTGCCCAGAGCAGAATGTCTTCAAAATGAGATGTTTGATTTTTCTTTTGTGCAGTTCTGTTCCATGCTTATTTTACTAATTTGCACTTAATCTCCATTCAGTTTTGTCGTCTTTGTATGACACTTGACCGGTGTATTTCTTTCTTATTTCCTTTTTTTTTTTCCTGTGCAAATTATGCTCCACTGTGGTTTCATTTGCATACATTCATGAGCTGTTGTGTGTTGTGTTGCTTGTGTTTTTGTTTTTGCATTTACTTTTTGCAAGTGTCACTATTTGTAAGAGTAATATTATAGTTACTGTTGGCAGTTAAGAAATCTTGCACTATATGTGACCCTACATCACAAAACCAACAAAAGTCGCTAGAAATGGATTTTCAGTGTGGGTAGATTCTAAAAGGAGGACTTTAAGCTTTAAAATGTTGTATGGATTGATTCAAATTGACTTACATAACCTATCTAAATAATGAAAAGAATGTACCCACTATGGAAAAATTTTTTACTTAGAAAAGAGTTCTGAAGTTTAGGGTCTATTCAAGTGCTTATCTCAACAAGTTATGCTCTGTGCAATAAATGGGACCAATGAAAAAAACAAACAAACAAAACAAAACAAAACAAAACAGAAAAACAGGATTTACAACCTTGATCACAATGAAGGAATTATCAGATTAAACTGTATTTGCGCATGATATATTATTACATTCTATTCATGACTAGTACCAACTTTAAAAGCAGTAGAGTCATGCTTTCATATTTAAAGTTATTAGAGTTGAAAGTGAAGAGTGTGTAGAGAGTTTTTAAGAAATGAAAAGCAGCCTCTATCATAAGAGATATTATAAGTAATTACTCTTCAATGAAATGTTCCAGAAAAACTGCTAAAAACACAATATCACATTCATTTTATGATCCCAAATTTAAAAATAATGTAAAACAAGAATTGCTCTTTCAGAAAATATGAAAAACTCACGATTGACTAGGTTAACCCGTTTCACCTAATGTGAATCCTCGTGTAAAATTAGGCCGTGCAACCTTTTTGTTGGTTTTTGTGATGCATGGTCACATATATCATCATGATGGTGACATGTGATGCTCAGATGAGCACTTTACCTGCAGGCCTCTTGTTCTAATCAAAGGAATGATTATCTTGGTTCACAAACATTTCCTAAAATCTGTGGGCTTTCTGTGTCAAAACTTAAATGGATTATAACTGCAGAATAGCTTCCTTGTATTTTCAGAGCAAACCATCAAAAAGTATTCCATTTTTACATTGAAAAAATGTCAATTCACATTTCACCTCTAAGTTGAATTTCTCCTTCACAAATGAAAAGTGCACAGATGTGTCAATGTATCTCTTTCATTAAGCTCTGGGAGCTTTTAATCCTAGTGCATGTATGTGAGTACAATGTGTTCATACAAAAATATAACCTGATACTTTTATTGTCTTCAAGCAAGAGTCAGCCAAAGTGACACTGAATATGTTGCCCATTAAAAAAAGAAGAAGAAGAAGAAGAAGAACAAAGAAATGAATTGTATATCAAATCCTCAAATGAGAACTTTCTATGTATTCTTTTAAATGAAAGACATTCTCTGTTGTTTTTATGTCAAGCCCACCAGCTATGCATAGTGCAGCTTTTATTATATTTGCACTTCATGCATGCACAGTGCATTCTCAGCTTTGCATTTCCAATTCCATTACTTGCTGCTTCCCTAAATCTCATGTCTGTCAGCATTGCAAATTGGTGATCTGATGCTCAGGTTTTGGCATTGTATAGAAAACAAAGATTTATTCCTGCAGTTGGGGGGGGGAATGTCTTTTTTCTATATTTCCATATTGTTTTCCATTTATTTCCTCAGAAGTTTTATTGCCCATATCGGAGTGTGATCCATTGTCACATGATTACAGATCTGTATATTCATCCAATCACTGACTAGTATGATGTACCTAACCCAAGTACAATGTATTTCATTGACTCTGTCCCTAGCTAGTACATATAATTCAAAATGAAGAATGTTCTTAGACAATGCCTGTCTGTTGATTTGTGGTCACAACTAAATTCAGTCATGAATATCCCTTTGAATGCATGACTGTTTACTCAATCCTAACATACATTTTAAAGCTTATCATACAGGTCTGTAATACTTGGTTATATAAATTTAAAAAAACAGTATGAGATGTGGTATCATTAAAGGACAAGTCCACCTTCATACATGTGGATTGAGTGAATGCAGCAATATTTGTAGAACACATCAGTGAAAGTTTGGGGAAAATCGGACAGTCCATTCAAAATTTATGAATTTTTGATGTAGCTGCACAGTCACTGCTGGATGAGAAGACTACTAGAGTGTATGTCACATGCATACAATGATATAAGGAAAATTATTCTTGAAATCATTGTGGCAACATTTGGAATGGAGACACTGTCTCCACATTATTCTCTTTCATCTTTTCTGCTTCCTTTTATTTGTTGTCTTCTACTTTTTCATCTTCTCCCTTTTATCTTCTTCCATTCTTTTCTTTTCTTTATTGTTCTGCTCTCACTACACTGTTATTTCATGCCCATTTCCTTGTGAACTGTATTCTACATGAGGCATGATCAACCCTGTAGTAATGTTGTGAGAGTGTAGTACATTGCCATTATTGTGAGATCACAATCTTTGTCTACTAGGAGGGTTTCCACATTTCCATGAGTGCTGATCATGTGTTTGTGTTATAGTAATAATATTAGTTTTTATGTTGGCTTGATTTTACTCACTGTCTGTTATTCAGACTTGTCTGTATCTTTGTCTCTGATGTGTGTTTTGTATATATTATGCCATTTGTTTCACCGTTGTGACATTTTCATGACTAATGCAAAATGAACGGCATACCTAAATATTGCCTCCTGTAACATGAAAACGCATCATGCCTCATCTCCAAGGTGAGGGATCGCTGGCTTTTCCTGACTAGGAAGAGTGGTACTCTTCTATCCAGCTGTGTGGTTCTCTATCACTATTTTATGTATGTGTTCATAGTTTTCAAGAGAAGTGAACTGAGATATACTGTCAGTAAAATTCATTGTTTTATTTAACCTCATCAAATTGTGATAGGCATTTGTGTACTTATGTAAAGTGGACTTGTACTGACTTTTTTCAGATTTCAGATGGAAGATGGAACGTACTACATGTGTTTATACTTTGGTCCATGGGTGATTTAAATTTTCACATATTTATTTGATTTTCTTCTGCCTTGTTTCTGATTTCATTGTGGAGTATTCTGCTGGAATTCAAACAACCCTTTTTCAGCATTAATTCTGTATATATATACTTGTTATGCCCCTGCCAAATGAAGGCAGGCAGTCAGTCTGTTGCAAATGTTGCAGATTCAAATACTGCTCCAGTTTTCAAGCATTTTTTTTTAAAAGAAGTTTGGCTCATATTCTAACATCAATTTGAGTTGTACAAGACCAATTTTTTTTTTTTTTTCAAAAGTAGCAAAATGTGCATTGCCATGGTGATAGGCACATTCTTGTGTCAAATAAGGTAAAATGCTTGCAGATCAAGCGTCACTTTCACTTCTCCAATTTTCACCAATTCACAAGAAATTTGGGATACATGATAAATTCAATGTGACGATGTGCAAGACACATCTTTTGAGATTACTGGAAAGTGTGCTGCCATGGCACAGCACATTATATGCCCCAAGTCAGGAAAAAGTTTAGCAGATTGAAATTTTTCTCCAGTCTTTGTTGTATGGTACACTTGTTCATGTTTGTGCAAAGTTGTGCAGGATAGATTTGTAAGCTACATCCAGTGGGCTCCCATTCAGTGAGCATTCCATTGTACATGTAGTCCTAACTTAAGACTAGTCCCCCATTGTTTCAAGGAGCTTCAGCTTATATCCTGAACTGAAAAAACTATAGATTTTATTCATTTGGCCATGGCACATAAAGCTAGGAAACAAAGAAAATAATGGATCAGTCTTGAAGGAAGTCTATAATCAAACCAAAAAAATTGTCATTGCCTATCATCTCTCTTTGTTCCCTCAGGGCGTTGGCCTGGCTGACTCCATGGGGGAACTGAGGCTGTCCGATGGCTCCGACGGTCAGCCTTGGAGCTCTGGCTCCCCTAGGGCCTCGCAGCATGCCTGGGAGCGAGGCCAGATCGACTACCAGGGCTCAGACAGCTTCGACAGCATCATGAGCCACATCCACCAGGTCATCAGCAACCCCAATACCACCATCGCCGCCTCGCCCTCCACCAGCCTGTCATCATCGGCAGATAACAAGGAGGCAGAGAGTTAGGCATTGCGTGCATTAAAATGTGTTCCTTGCAAACCCCTCGCCCACTTCATTACAGTCAAAGAAGGAGTCGTTATCGGCCGTATTCAAATTCATACAGGTGTTACCACAAAAGAGGCTTTATATCTCATTGACTCATTATCACCATCACCATAGGCATGCTTTTTGTTTAGTTCTTCAATCTATCTCCAGCAATCCATACTTTAACCTGAGGCGAGCCAAATGCAGAGTGTCAAAGCAAAATCTTTGTCATATACAATGTCCTTTGATGGCACCATCCTTTGGCAACATATGAGAGACCATGGCATTGATTTTCAGGGTGTTTTTTTTTTTTTTTTTTTTTTTGCATTTTTGTTCTATTTATTTATTCCAGTGAAGTTCATGCATGCTATTACGGTATGTGCTGTACTATGAAGGTGGAAGTAAGTTAAGAACAGAGCAAACATTTTCTCCAAATTGAACTCAGCAAGACTTCCACTGACATTAAATGGTGTCATATCGTAACTAACTGAACTAACTTGTCTGCGACACTAGATGTGAGCTGTGACTGTAAATAGTGAATGCATGTAGCATGTAGTTGATTCACACGCCATTGCAGTCATGTGCTGGTATATGCTGAGTCACAGTGTCACTATAAATCGTCATTCCCAGATTTTTTATTTGTGCTCGCCCTTTTCTCTATCCATGTGACTTTTGCATGCAGTATATGTTTGAAACTGGGATCATAAAAATCATGAAGGAGTTGCTGACTACCATTGCAAATGGTAAAGCATGGACAAGTGAAATACAGTTGGACCTCGATTATCCGGCCATGTCGGGACCAGCGCTCATCCGGATAAGCGAATTGGCCGGATATGGGAGACACAATGTTAATGTAGGCTATATAGCTGACGTTCAAGCTGCCGTCCCAGTGCACTGGCAGCTACAGGCAGGTAGCATTCCCCGCAACGGTAGTGTAATCTATGCTAGCCTGCGCAAAATTGTAGTCCCTTCTTCACAAAAATAAAGTATATCTTTATGTGAAAATCATACATGTTTTACCTAATTAGATATTGAGAAACCTATCATGCACATGTTATGAAATAAGTGAAATAGATCCATGAAAAGATGTTAAAGTCACTGTTTTTTTCTCAATTTTTGGATGAAAAAAAAAAGTCCTTCACTGCGTGAACGCGTCCGGATAATAGAGATTTCCGGATAAAAGGAGGCCGGATAATCGAGGTCGAACTGTATCTCCCTGCCCACTTCCCTGTCCACTCGAAGGTTTCCACTAAAAGGCAAACTGAATGGATCCTGATAAAGGGATGGTACAGTCTCAGTTGAGATGGGGCTTCAGGTTTCCAACATTTTTGTATGATAATTTTTAAGATGATGAAAAACATCTTTATATGAAATATGAAAAAGCATATAATTCTAAGAAGAATTCAAAGTTTATTTGTTGAAAATTGGTTTCGAAATGGCTAAGATATCCAGAACAAAGCAATCCTAATGAAAGGTGGGACCCATCTATTATTTGGATGTCTTTTCATTAAGTGATTTCTAAGTATCTCACAAAAAATTGGAAGCTCAATCCTCACCTCAACCAATGCTATACCATCCCTTCAACTTGGAATTATGTGTTTTGAAATGAGTCTTGATTAGGAATTAAAAAAAAAAATAAATATATATATATATATATATTTTATTATCATTTATTCTACTATACAATCATATCCAAAGATTAGAGAACAATGGGTGGGAGTTCACACTTATGAATAATTATGGTAATGATTTTATAAGTGCATATTATGCAAATCCAGGTTGTACAATGTACAAGATAATTTCACTCTGAATTGGGTACTTTATCATCCCATCATAAGTTATGTTTGCAGTAGATAAAGTGTTGCTGGCATGTATTAAACAAGTACTCTTTTTGGCTGTTGTTTTCAATGCTAGTTGCACCTGCATTGCGCAAAGCTTGTATAAAACTCTGCATGCTCATCAAATTGGCTGTATGGCTTGTGTGCAAAATGCACCTGCCCACTCAGTTTTGCCTCAAACATCCACATTTACCTCATTACTGGTTCCCCTTGCACCGAGAAAGATGTAACTTAATCTGAGGAAAGCACTGTTTTTGCAGTACTCAACCAAATTTGCACTACTTGTTATACAAAATTGTTTCAGTGTCTTCTTTTCCCTCAAGCATGTTACTAGTTAATGTCTGTCAATTCTACTGATGAAGTTTAAAAGTTGATTCAGTATCATAGTGGCCACAGGAGGTAAAACCTAGCATGATGCCTTTATCAATGGTGGAAAGTTTGAGCCTAGTTTTCATCTCTTACCTTTTGATGTGATCCCATATCAGTGTAAAAATCTATAGAGAGAGCCCTTTACCGTAACACCAGTGATATCTATGTTTTACATTGATCTGCAGATTCATTTGACCCTTGTTTGGTCAACATTTGAGATAGGTGGCTCATAATAGTGATACATTGTGCATTCAAAGCATATTGTGAAAAAGGTCAATTTTTTTTTAAATCACAGTTTTTCATGTACTAGTAGTCATAATTACCATACCTGTGCCAAGAAATTCATCTTTTTTAGATGCTGCCTGTGCTGTCTGATTTATCTTCCAGTATTGAGTAGTTGTTATTGCAATCATAGCTGATTGATTTTAATACCAGCATTTCTTTCTTGCCTGGATTTTGCAGCTCATTACATAGGATGTGTATATAATTCCTTGAAGTTGCAGTCTTCTATACAGCTAAAGAACTTTGTGTCAAGGCTTTTACATATTCTAGTTTGATTTTATTAAATTGTTTTAAATTTTTACATCCATAGTTTCTAACAAATGAGGAGTTTAAAGCTTGAATGCAAAACTTTGAAAAGCAATAACAGTTCTATTATGATTGTGTACAATGATCTTGTCTTATTGAATCAAGAAAAAACTGTATTGCTGTGTTAAATTATCTGTGTGGGTTTTTTTTTTTGTGCAAAACAAAAGTTTCTGTAATGAATCAAAAAGCAGTTCATAAATCTGTGGTTGGTTGTTTATTTCTTTGTTTGTTTGTTTTTTGGGAGGAAGGCAAATCACAGCTGGGTGACCCCAACACAGCCAGAGTGTCTAAAAACTGGAAAATAAAACCAGTAATTTCCTTAAACCTCCTAGATGTATGGTCATGGAAATTTTTGCTTATGATTGAACATAATCATGATTGAAAATGTTCTTTGAGTGAATCACCTCTTGTTTTGTTTTACATGTATTTTGTTTTTGGGGGGTTGCACAAGAGTGGTGTTATACCAACTGAAGCTAGTTGAAAACTAACAGGAAGTAAGAGCTGCCACTTCAGTGCTATATTTAGTTTGGTTTGTTCTCATACAAAACAAGAAGTTTTTTTCAGTATGTGGAGACTTTTTTTTTTGAAGGATTTAGCTTTCTTAGTTTGAATGAACAGTGTTTTAATTTTTGAACCAAAGTCTGTCTTATTGCCTTCAAAATAACTATGTTCTTTTTTGTGCATTAATATATAAGTTTGGCAGCTCAGGTAAACAAATCAATATCTTCAAGCCTCACAGAAATTTAGAGGTTATAGCAACTGATTAATGTCATTGTTTATATATCATGTTTTTTGGAGGTGGGTTTACATTGCAAATGAGTGGCTTGAATTCAACATATAATTTTCAGGTGAATGATTACAGCTTGGTGCATATTGATAATTGTTGTTTCACTCACACAGCAGAATGAATGTCTTACTCTGGTGCTGAAGTCTTCTGTTTCCACAATGGGTAAAACCTGATGTAGTATTTCTGCTGTTTTGACCTGAAGGTATATTCATTTTTTTTTTGTAGTAATTTCTGACAACAGTTAAGGAAAATAAGACATGGCTGACTCCCGCAGGATGCTGTACAGTTATGAGCAAGCTGGTCTTATGATGGATATATTGTTTTGAGGTGTCATAAGATAGTTACCTCCACTAATTTGCCAGCAGTTGCTCATAATTTTTTGCAAGTTTCCTGTGAAATCTCTAGATAGTTATCTTAGTTTGATAGTTTTATTCAGAATTACTCAATTACCTAAAACAAGGTCTAATGAAGAGTTCTGTCAAGTTTTCAACATTTCCTGATTCTGTCATTCTTTGTGGAATCTGGCTAAAAGGTGTTTTACTGATTACTGATTTGTTGCCTCATTGATTTTTTTTTTTTTTGTTTTGTTTTAATGCCTCCGCCACAAAGTGGTACCTGGAGGCATCATTAATGCATACATCACCAAAATGCTGCCAGAGGCATTGTGTTTTTGGTTTGTCCGTCCATCCATCCTTCCATATGTATTTGATGTTTTGGGGGAAGTCTTGGGTCATGGGGTCAAAGGTCAAGAGTCAAAGGTCAGGTAAACATTTTCAAATTGCAAAATGCTGAAATTAAACTATTTCCCCATACCCTGAAAGTTACTCAGTGCATATACAATGTACATGCATTTCTGCACAATAAATGTGTAAGGAGGCAGTTGGACCATGGGGTCAAAAGTTAAATTATAATGTTGAAAATTCGTAATGTTACTATTTTCCTCTTATTCTAAATATAGCTGAAAGTATTGTCATGAAAATTTGATATTACCAGTTATTGATTACTCAAAGAAAGATGTTGACCATGGGCTCAAAGGGCATAGATCAGTCAAAGATCTAGTGAAAACACTCAAATTCCTGAATTCTTGCCCTCTGAAACAATTTAGCCATCCAAATGATAATGGGTTTGAGGATTCCATGAATACTCGACACATTTGTTGTTGTGGCACAAACTTTCAAACATGTTTTTTCAATTTTTTTACCAATCCTGTAAAACTGTTGTCTCACACTGTCAAGATGTGTACAGACCTATTGGGGAAAAATAATGTAATATGGCAGAGGCATGCCAGTCGCCACTATGACATTTGTATTTGTTTGTTTGTTGTTGTTGTTTTTTTTTTTTTTTTTTTTGGGGGGGGAATATTATGTAGATTTTCCATGGGAGAACTTCAATACATTAGATGGTTTTACTTGCTCTTTTGTCTTCAGGTGTCTTAAAAGTGTGTGAGCAAAATTTAGTACACTTGTGCATGGAAACAGAGTGGATGACCTGCCTTGAAACTTCAAAGCATTTCTGTAGTGTCTGACAAAAAGCAAATCATGTTTTGTATATTGCTAAAGGTGTACATTCATATTTCAAAATCCACCATAACATTTTCAGTCATTTTCTTGTACATAAGGTCTTGTGATTATGTCAGTTTGAAGAAATCAAGAGCCCTAGCTGAGAAGGGGAAAAATACACAAAAACATGTTTCGATTGTCTCGCAGAGTGAGGAAAATATGGGGGGGATGTGATTACACATACTAGAAAGATTGAAAGCAGAATATGAGTAATTAAAAAGAAATGCTCTTGTTTTGTTTAGAAATGATTTGCAAAATTGTATGACAACCAATGCATTGATGCCTTTACATCTCATGGAAATACATGTAGGGGCCTAAAAAAAAAAAAAAAAATGGTATCCAGAGTACAATGTATTTGAATACCCGATAGGTGCAGGGTGTCCTGCAATCAAATGGACTTCATGATATGTATCTGTAGTAACACCTCATGCTGAAAAAGGTTTGTTCGAGGCTTGCCTGACCTATCAATTTATAGGATATGCACTGCCAAGTCCAGATATGGGTTACTAGTTTGCTCATCATTTCTGTAGTTACGTTCGCACACACAGCAACCGTCAGTTTCAAACTGTAAAAGCAGTTTACAGTCACAGTTCACTCGATCTCGGTTGCTTATTGTATTTAGGTTGTATGCCTACATTAAGGATAAATTGCCTTTTGATTTAATTTCATGATTATGATAAATTTGCAGCACATCTTGAGTATATGTAGTATTTCTGTAAAATCTGTGCATGGATGTACTAAGTACACTCACAAGATGCAAAATCATGACAGACGTAATTCCCGAGTCCCCATGAGGTAGTTCAGCTGGCAGTTCAAGTACCGAGGTACAATGTATTCATTTTGTTGCAAGACGTATGGCAGGGTATAGAAGAAAAATCCGTCTGTTCGGAGGAGTTATATCAATATGGCATTTTTTCTTCTTCAAGATTCCATGAAGCCAGACGCAGTCTCCGTGGAACGTATCCCCGACGATAAAGTAATGCAGACTATCTTTCGGTGTAGGCAGGGTAGTGTTGTGTAGGTTAGCTATCATGTACATACCTCGTCTTCGGTTTCTGCTTATTAGAGAAGCGATGTATCTGTATGGAGGAAATAGGTTGACAAAAGAAGCAAGTATGTATAGCGAGTAGCAGCAAGAGGTAGGGGGAGCACATTTGATTTTTTTTCCTTCTCTCGCCAAACCTTTCAGTGCCAAACACTGCATTCCTTTCTTTTGTTCTATCCTCCCCCCCCCCCCCCATTGTATAGATCACAAATGTTTGTACACTTAGCAAATAGAAAAAAAATGCATTGTACAATGAGAGCAAAATATTTCTTGTCTACAGAAAATATTGTACCTGTCAGTATTGTACTTTCATGACTTGTTGATATACTAGTGAATGTATACTGGTTAATGTGCCCTTGTAAAACCACGCACCTGCGCCAGCACATACATGTAGGTACATATACAGTACTTCTGCACACTGCCACAGAAGGAATGCAGGAACTAACTATACAATAAAAACAGTTACCTTCTCTGTAAGAAAGGTGATTAGTCGCTCCAGTTCATGGTGCCGACTATAATATTGTGCTATACACCAATGTTTAGTCATTACACCTGCCGTGAATTTTATCATTATCTTTCCGTTTCCCACCATATTTGGTGCACATTATCTTGCTAGTTATCATTGTAGCCTTGGGTACAGATTCTTGGTGTACATGCGAAGAAATCTATGAATGTAGATATTCAGCACAAACTGGGCCTCGGCAAAGTTTAATACATGGTATATGCTGCATCACCAGGAAATATGTAAGCATTAAATCAAGTTTTTGTTGTAGGTTGTGTCTATTTCTCCCTACATGTAATGTTTTCTTCATTGTGGCCATGTAGATGTTGGCAGCACGAATGCGCATATGTGGTTGTCATTTGACGACGGTAGCAGTCAATCATTGCCTGTCACGAGCAAGTGTAACAACGAAGTTTTATGGTAAAGATGAACAGTTTATCAATACAGGACACTGTGTGAATTGATACGTATAGTGGTCACAATTATATCCAGGAAATTTGTTTATTTGTTTGACAATTGTTTATTTTTTGACAAAGTGCGCAAAGCCAAGGTAAAGGCTATAGTGTAATTGAAGTCCTTGGAACACCACCGCATGAGTTTGCTCGCGCGATTGTACACAGGATGTTGTACAAGACTGAGAAGTATGTAAAACTGTGCACATGCAGTGCTATTTTTGAGGTATAATGTGCATAAAATGAGCAGACGTGAATATGCATGTTTATTTTACACATGTTATATTTTATGTATAACGGAGTACTAATCTAGAAAGATAGGATCATCTAAAAAGCTGATTTCTATTTAGTGTGTTGACAATGTCAGATATCTTCCTCTGGGACTGTTTAGCAAAATGTTCCTGTATCAATAAAGCACAAGTTGCTTAAAATGGGAATTTTAGACTGAAGTGTGTTCATTTAATGCTTTGACTTCATTTAATCAATGGGGTTCCCTGATCATACAGTTATTTCCGACAGCAAAATACATGTAGCTAATAAAAAACAAAAAAAAAATGAGTAAATAAAAAAAAAAAGATTTTTGGGCTAACCACTGAAAAACTTACTGTTCTTCATTGTGAGTTAATTACTGGTAAAGAAAACATTAACGTGTCATTCTGCTTTAGTGTTGCATAAGCGTTCATGCATACATACGGTCAATGTGTGTATGTAAAGTGCAGACCTACCGATACATTCAGCAAAAAAAAAAAAAAAAAATATATATATATATATATATATATATATATATATATATATATATTCTCGAGTTCATATTTTTCAAAGAAGATATTGATGGAAATCAATGTATGATAATATACTGTATTAAGGGCAATTTAATTGGCTATCAGACTAGTATGTCAATATAAAGGGAAACTTTATGTATGAGTGAACACATTCGTTTTCGTCTTCCAAGGCACAAAAGTAAAAAAATTGCAAAAATTGACATGTCTTTCATATGGAAATACCCTTCAAGATATCAATGACAAAAAATACCAGTTTAACGCAATTAGAAACATTAATGAAATAGCAAAAATAAATTTTCGTTCTCTCTCTCTCTTTATAACCTCAAACAGAAAGTTGGAAACTGAAGGGGGAAAATCCAAGAATTTTCTGTCAACTCAAACTTCAAATGACACAGGGAGTAAGGGAACAAAGATTATTAAATGAACAGAATTTCTTTATTTTATTATTTCAATTTAGTAATATAAGAATTCATGAGACAAGAATCAATTCAAGAATCAATATTGTTTTGTTTACAGTTTTTCTTATTTAAGATATCAATCAAAATTCCTACCATTTTTGTTTATTATTGCTTCCTCTCTCATTTCTCTTGAATTTGGATTTTGAAGATTCTTCATTTTCCTCCATTATTTTAGCCTTAGTAATCTTTTTGGGCTTCAAAGAGGTCAAAGCTTTATTTTTGCAACTTAATTCAAGTTTATTATTGTGTTAAATTTGTCTTTTTTATTGTTACATGGAAAAGCACTTATGAAGAGCGAGCATGAATGACGATTTGCTAATTTTTGCAATTAGTGCTTTTGTGCCTTTGAAGAGAAAAACGAAGGTGTTCACTCATGAGTAAAGTTTACCTTTTTATTGACCTACCAGGTTGATAGCCAATTAGAATTACCTTTCATGTGGTATATGATACATTAACTTTTAGCCAAATATTTTTTGAGAAATATAAACTTTTTTTTTCCTTTTTTTTTTTCTTTTTTTTTTCTGAATGTACATGCATGTACAGTGGACTCCCGTTGTAACGAAATCCTCGGGACCGGCCGTTTTCTTTCGTTATATCGGAATTTCGTTAAACCGAAAAAATAAACAGTTAAAGACATGGGGAGGATAATATTGCGGCCTGAATTTGATTTCGTGTCTAACCGGAATTTCTTTATAACCGTGTTCGTTATAACGGGAATGCACTGTACATGTACATGCATTTATACATAATACATACAGATATACACACACAATCATAGTGTACACATTGAACTCAAACACATACAGGGGACGACGCAGAGTGAATGGAGACAAACAACTTCATTTATGTCTATTTTGCTTCCTTCTCGAACATTTTATACTCGGGCGCACTTTCCTTTCACAAAAGGTAGACGGTAGTCAATTTGTATACATAATCTATAAATACTAAAATGGGTTTTGATTATACGAGTGAAACAGAGTACAGGTATGTGCTTATACATTTGTACAAAAATCCCGCCCGAAATACATGTACCAGTAGTGAGTGCCCACCATTATGCAATATTTCACTCCTTGAATACTGTACTAATCATGACGGTTGTACATGTATCGCTTATAGAGGCATTAGACAGAAAGCGCGCGAAACTTCAGTAGGTATAATATTTTTTTTTTTTTTCACACACGAAAACTTTCTAAAACTACATTGTACAAAGTATCCATTCTTTCTCTCACACATAAGGTGTAGATACCGGTATGTGTACATATACAACCTCGCTCTCTGCCACTCTCTCCCCCAGGCTCTCTCTCCCTCTCCCTCTCTCTCTCCCTCTCTCTCTCTCTCCTACCACCCCTCTCTCTCTTTCTATTTTTTTTTCTCTCTCTCCTCTTTCTTCAAAAGGAGTTTAATCAGCCCGATTTAATCTCATGAAAAATATGTCAAGTGGACATGCATTCTTTTACCGCAAATAACCTCTCCTCGGAGAGTTGCAAAGCAAGATACACGAGATATAGGCTCCGACATTTTATCTATTCATACATTATTGCTGTTTACACTTTCCTAAAATCAGAATGCACTTTTTCAGCAATTTCCAATTTCGAAGAAATTGATATAGGCAGGTGCCTGTAACATGCACAGGAAAACTTGTTATTCATTTCTTTTTTGTTTACAAACTCCCTATTCAAAAAGGCATATTATAGTGTCTGAATTTGCACAAACGTATTTAGCAGGCTACAAATGAAAGTGGAAAGAACACTGTACGTCTTCAATTCTTTCTCTGCTAGTAACACAAAGTACTGCTCTACAACATCACCCTTCAACAACCTTAAGTATAATTTGTACAAAAGAATTAGATTAGCATCATAATTATCTCCATCACAACCACTGCATCACAGCGCGACAATGGTTATCAAACATCTTTTCAATACTCATCATCAAGAGCCTGTTAGGTAAAAGAAAAAGAAACCACAATGATAGTAATTACATAGGAAAAGAGCCCATCCATTATTTGTTGAGTGAACTGATATGCTTTCCTTCCTTTTTCGCGTCCCAGATTATGTGTTTGATAAGTTGTGGTCAGTCGTCTGTCTTGTGAAACTCTTCGGGTGTACTTAAAATGCACATGAGTATATACATGCGTACAACATACTTCTTTTGTCAGTTCATTTCCTCCGGATACGCCAGGAAAACCCGATCGTTTGAATCCGCAGTTTTCAGTAGCCGCTGTACACAAGGAAGCCGCTAAATGTGACGTATTTGAACTTTGTATCACTATGGATACCGAATCTCTCGGACGGAGCGAGCCGCAGATAGAGGGCGTCTCCTCGCTCGAGGTGAACCATTACGCTCTGACTCTCCATCACATTGCGATCGTGGGCGTCGGTGTAAATAGCCGTGATGACTTCTTCGTTCTTCATGAGGGTAACTCCCAGAAAGAAGTTGTCATATGATCGAAATCTGCACATCGATGGGGAGAATGAACATGGAGCAGCGTGACTACAGTGTATTATCTTACATCTTACAAGTCAGACCCGTAGAAAAGTGACTGTCGATAGTTGACAAAAAGTCAGAATATACTTTCCGGAGACAGTAAGATATCGAGTACTCGGTCAGACAACAACGGCCGTCTAATGATCATGATCTCGCACTACTTGTGACAATTAGGACATATGCTCATTTTGTGTGCATATTGTCCAGTAATGTCGATTTTTTTTTTTTTCGATTATCCACCATAATGGTGGATTCTCGCAGAAATCATATGTTTTCTTCCTCTTTTCCAGCCATGCTACATTTGGTATTCCTGGGGATTCAAATATTGTTTCCTCTCTCTACTCTTTGTAGGAAATCTCTGAGCTCTCCACACTGTCCGGTTAGCTTTGTGTCTCAATGGTCAGAACTTTACTATTATTATACGCTATTGTATCAAATATAAGGCGGCGTCACGAAAGAAAATGCCCGTACATGCACACAGGGAACGATGGACGCCACAACCTTTTCCTCTGCGGGGTTTTTGTAGATTTCCTCTTTACTTGGAGTTTAACTAAGCAAAATGACATTGTATTTTCGAACATTAAGTACGAAAGGAAATCAGAGCATTTGAATAAGGAACTCAATCTAGTTAACAAACGCGCTCAGAGATAAGAAAATGAGAGGGTAATAGAAAGCCTGTCAACAAATAATAGAGCTGGAGGGATGCTTACGTGAATGTGATGAAATAGTAGCCCGCCCTCTCGCACACGAACGAACCATTGCCCTGAACGAAGTCTCGACCTTTGTTCACGTACACGTGATCAAAAGTGACGACCTGTGGCGAGCTCGAGCCAATCATGGAACGCGTTCGGGCCACCGAGAATGCTGATTTTCGCGACGCTGTGAAGAAACGATAAAAAAGGATAAGATTCGTCAAAATAATATACATGTACGATCATTGTATGCATGCACACATTATCGTAAAATGGTATTTTGAAACACGGTTTGATGTGAAGTGGGTAATTAGTTCATGGTTTCTCTCTCTCTGCAATGTAGGGATGCATGGCTTCCACATCCTAGACGGCAAAGTTTCCTGTACCTCCAAAATGATAAAATATGGTTTATGTGTTTCTTTGTTAGTTTGTAGTTTGGAGGATATCAACGTTCTAGCCAAATGTTTCATTGCCAAAGCCAGATATTTCAGGGGGAAATTCACATCTCGCGCAAATGTTTTAGGCGTTTCACTGCTATCAGTCACTGTCAGTGTAACTTGTAACATTTCAAGACATTTATACCGTGACGATCAGAAGATCGCCAATCGGGAGCTCATGGTATAGTGTGTGTGTGTGTGTGCGTGGGTGTGTGTGTGTGTGTGTGTGTGTGTGACGCGAGAATAATACGAACAGGATATACAGCATGAAGCAGTAGAGAGAGAAAAAAAAAAAAAACCTCCTCAAACCCTATTTGATTTAGGAATGGGACCACTGCGGTATATGGTGTGTATGGCTATTCTAAGGATCTAGAGTCGAAACTTGCCCGATGCCAAACACACAATGTCTTATACCCGCGGTACACGTCACTCTTGGCCCTGGTGCACGTTGGTACCTGCCATTGCTGAGGGAATGATACTGACAGAGCCATCCGGCCGGGAAAATAGTGCGAGCGCTGAAAAAAAAAAAAAAAAAATTACCCCGAGTACAGGAACTACAAGATAGAACCAATGATGACCCTACTGATCCTTTCAGAACGTCAACATTACTGTGCCAAGCTCAGACAAAGCTCCTAAAGCTACTTAATATGGCTAGCCATTATTCCATTTAGTAATATGTACTTATCAACAAAAACAAATTTGCTGATTTTTCTTTTTGCTGTATCTCTCAATGCATGATTTTAGCTGGAATTAATAAAAACAAACACGCACTAACACGTTCATAATTATGAAATTAAAAATCCGATCTTTACTAATTCCTCGTGCTCAGCTGTAAATTTGAGATCGAACTTACATCCCGAACGAGTTTCCTCGAGCACGTCTTTCATGATAGCAATATCATCATCCCTCAAAGTCGGTCTGGATCCCCTGCTGCTGCTGGCAATCGATGGGCTGCCCCGGCTCTGGACGCCGCTACTACTAAGCCTCGACGTCGTGTCGGTGTCGTCGAGAAAAGATGACGCTTGAAGGGCCACCACTTGTTCAAGCAAGTCTACCTTATCCAGGAGCTAAGGAGGGTTGTAAAACAGATGTTTGTTTAGTGAGGTATTGTGATATTGATATCGAATCGTGACCAGATTTCGTAACAGAAAAGTTGCAATCTACCGTAGATAGACGTGTCATTTTCACATGATGTTCAGATCCGTCTTTGCAAAAATAAGGATCGCTACAAATGCATACATCGACATCCAAACATTTAATAGCCTTTGCGCTAGTTTCGGGAAACTCAAGCTGTACGACAATGTACAAGTTCGTCGTTCTTGTCGCGTAGATCAAAAAGTTTGTTTTATTTTGTTGTTTTTTTTTTCTACAGAACCTGAAGATGTATAGGGTCGATCTTGTGACTGTATGTTATAATGTGCTCTACAACATACCGTGCCTTATGAAAAGAGCTTTTGTTATAGTTCAATTAATAACCAAAAGATATAACAGGGAACTGTGTCTGAAGTTATGCATATCATGTTCTTAGAATCGCAACATTATTTAATGATGTAGGTCTACTTGGTACCTGAGATGTGATTTCATCATTGGACGACGATCCGAAATTGCCCCTTGCGGTTACAGGCCCAGTCGAGCGATCCCCCTCCTGCTCCAGAGTGCGAAGCCGTGTGGTCAGCTCAGCGTTCTGTTCGTCCAGTCGCGCCAGTGCAGCAACTAGCTGGTCCGCCTGTTGCTCTGTGAGGTGGACCCCACCTGTGGTTTCGTCACTGTCGCGAGCCAATCCGGCCGCTGAAGCTGCAGAAGGACCCGCATTTCCGCGGCTTGGTCCTCGCGAAGAAGACCCCCTCCCCGGCGCAATGCGATCGCCGGATCCTACGGCTTCGGGAGCTTCATCAGATTCGATACGAATTGATTTGATTTCATATCAATATAGCAAAACAATACGTTTTAGTAATAGATTACAAATACACTGGAATGAGGTAAAATAGTAGGCCCAAATGAGTAGAATATTCACAACTCTGATCGTGGTAGATATTCTGTGCTTCGGTTTTTTTTTTTTTTTTTTAACTATTCAACTTTGTTGATACATATTCTTGACCTGGGACAGTACAGACAGTATGTTAAATTTTTAAACTTAAAAAAAAAAAAGATATTGAGTGAATGTGTATTACTTCCTGCCGAGTCACTGTTGTTTGTGTGTCCTTTTTTCCAATACGAATGAGATAATACATAAACTATCATTAGTCAGTACCGAGATGAAAAAAGAAACGACCGTAATCAATCTGTAAAGCGTTTCCTCTCTTTTGCACCTATTTTATTTCACATTTCAATTTCTTCATGGACTCTTTTCGCGCCATAATATTTCCTTCTTGCAACTATTTCACTTGTTTGTCCTTACTCTACGATGAAATAAAGGACAGATCAAAAAGGTATCCTACATTTCAAGAAATCACTATCTGAACATTGATAAGTCTGATTAGAAGAAGTCGACATGCGAGGACAGATAATCAAAAACTGTAAAGAGACTCACACAAGCCAAGTACCACAGCATGGTCCGAGCGCGCTGTTGATGTCATGATGTCATCTGCTTCCTCATCGGTGCCGTCCATAGACGGTGGGTCGAGTGAAGAGATGACGGTTCGGCTTCCAACGCTCATCAGCTCGGCCTGAGCATTTCCCAAATACTGGTGGAGTCTATACGGGGTGACGCATAGAGTTGTAACGTATTCAGCAGTTTCCACTTTTCTTCTGTATCTTTTTCATTTCTTTATTTTTTTTTCTCCTACTGAGACATCTTACCTGTCGCCCAATTCCTTTATCACATCGATGAATGCATCCTTAAAATACCCATTGTTTCCATTTATAGTCTTCCCTCCCGGTTGTTGTTTGTTGTTGTTGATGATGTTTTTGTTTGTTTGTTTTGAGCTTTCTTTTTTTTTTACAGTTAATTCATTTTTCTTGTATCACGTGCGCGTCCATGGCACCCTAACTGCCACTAAATCGTAAAATATATCTATAATAATATTTCCTTTCGCATGTCTATTTGAAGTTTTCTGAAGCTTTTTAGACCTTTGTGTGTCTGGTATCATCGACTTTGGAGGAACCATGTACAGATGTAAGGTTTCCAAACAAAGTAGTATGGAAACACCGTCCTGTAATTGTCAAGCTTTACAAGATGGCATGCCTTTGATCAATATACAGTATAGTTTGTGACAGAGATGAATCGCGCTTAGTCATATCGCATTACTATAATGTTCTACTTACTTTGTTTCAGACCTTCTACTGTACCCGTCTAGTTTGAGAAAGAACCATGGTATCACTGGGGCGCAAAATCGACATTACATGAATGAAATCAGTTACCTCAGAACTCCAGTCAAATTGATGATAATACGATAACCTCTACGACATTTCATCACACGAGAATGTTTCAGAGCTTGTCCGCAGATACTTAAAGGATAACAATGACAGTGCTTAAGAAGCAACTAATGGTTACCTTGACAACCGCTGGGATGGTTCTAACGCAGGGTCGTAGGACGAAGGGTCTTCGCTCATCAACCTGTTGAAGAACTGCTCGAAGTGGAGCAGGAACTCTCGCAGTTCCTGATTCTCGGTCTCAAGCCGCACTATCCTGGACTCAAGGTCCGGTCTGGCAGCAGCTCTCACGTTCTGGGCGACTTGGACCCTCAGCTGGGTATGCAGATTCTGGACCTGAAATAGGAATACACGACAAACTATTACCAGGTTCATAGTCAAATGGGAACTTGCTCCCAGTCCCTCTACCTCTTAAACAATCTTACAAAGATACAATGCAAACAACTGAAACAGAAACAAGAGAAACAAGCTAGAGAAAGTCCCAGTGAGATCACTTAAATACAACATGTATTTGTAACCATCTGTAATGCAACCATCCGTATTAATCTACGACAGGTATACATCATTTACAACATTAATGTTGAAGAGACGCTTCATCTTGCCAACTAACCTTTACCTGACATGCTTAAGAAGACAAAGTTCTTCTTGAATTCGAAAATACGGTTTTCAAAGCAGTATTTCAAAATTTCCTTTTTTTTCCAGAATTGAATTAGCATGTACCATAATGGTTTCTATAAAATACAGTGCTTTGTCCAGAGATCAAGAGACAAGCTAGTGATGTATAGAGGACAGTGAAGGGAGAATGGATTTTAGACTTACCTGCCCGACGAGAGATGTCACCTGTGAAGTCAGCCTGTTGAACTTGGCATTCAACTGGGCGTCCGTGTTGTCCATGCCGGACAGTCGCCGGTGAATACCAGCCAGCATAGCTCTGGTTGTGTCGGCCGCTCCTCGCGGCGGAATTGGCGCCTGGACTCCGCTCGAAATCGGCACCCTGGCCAGTCTCGAGTTCGTCTGCGCGCCCGAGGTTGGTCTGCGCGAGCTCGAGCCCGGTCTGTCCAGGACGATTGGCCGTTCTTCAGGAGGAACAAAGCAGAAGGTCACGTGCGCGACCGTAGCCAGAACGGCGACAAAAAGCGCACGACAACAAAGAGGGGATATAGCCATCATTTAAGTCTGGCTCCTGGCGACGATCCTTTAAATCCTGGAAAACAACGGCAATACCAATATTTATCGTTAATCCAGAAATCGATTACGATGGAGGTAAGTCGTAAAACAAATAATGCTTTACTCTCATCCGCTGTGTTAAGAACCCCACATACACAAGGCGTATACTTACGTATGTGGAGGCTGGCTTCTGGGAGATACCCGGCAATAGTGAAATTTTCCCTATTGTTTGTATTTTTTGTTACTGTTCTTTTTAATGCTGATGTTGTGCTGTTGGAGAGGGTTACATTCTACATCAAAGCATTGATTGCAGTTGCGGAGTCAGTGGCTCTTTGTGTACTCCACGGTCTCGATGCGTGCGAATTCAATATTTCCGAGTAAAGTTCTAAAGGCCTGAAATATCTTGACAAAGGTAAACGTCACTTGTTTTAACGTCGACAGCTGGGTGCATTTTGTTCTCTGATCCGAGTCACTGCCCTTCCCACTACTATCTCTTTGTCATTCGTCCCCTCTTATAACTCGAGAAATGATGCTCATGTTATATACAAATAATAAAATGCACAGAGCCAAATTTACGGGTGTTCTATCATGTCTATAGCATGGGCGTAAATCCCGGGGGGGATGGGGGGATATATCCCCCCCTGAAATGGAGGAGGGGGGGATGGCCTGTACAATCATCCCCCCCCCCTGAATTTTGAGGGAAAAAATGGAGGAAGCAGAAATGTGATTGTATCAATTTTGGCATATTGCATGACGTTTGTACGCCGGCCTTCAGACAGGTAACAGAGCTGAACAGTATTCTATCTTGTAGGAAAATGTATAATTTTCTCAAGCGCTCGCTCGCTTCGCTCGCTCGCGAAGAAAGTAACATCGACATACACTGTAAGGTATGGCTCAGGCGTTGACAACGTCAAATAGTATAGGTCTACATGTAAACATGCTATGACGCGAGTAACTGGGGACCATCTGCAGAATATGTACGGAAACATACAAACAAACAATAACAACAACTTTATCGCCATAATTGAATCCCCTCCATTTCCTGAATCATTCCTGAGAAACGACAATGACTGATGACTCAGTCAGGATACATCTATGGGCATACCAAGGGAAGATCAGGGACGTCAAATCTATGGGGGGCAAAGGGGCATTTGTCCCGCCCCAAAGGAAGTGTTTAGACAGACAAATCATTTATCCCCCAAGCAATTCCCGAGATGAGGACAAATCTCGAACTTTCTTAATGGAAAATTGTCCAAATATCGCCAGAACTATGCACCAGATCGTTGTATTGCAATCATGAACATGCAAAAGGTCCGTTATACAGGATAAGGGATAAACTTTGTACACTTTTGACATAGACGTATATTCCCTAATTTATCAAAGAGTGTGCAGCAGATCTTTCACTTAGCAAAAGCAACCTAATATGTAAAGAGGCGTCGATGGGGGGGGGGGATGGTTCTCAAATAAAAGTGGGACAAACAAAAGCGAAAAATATAGCTACAAACGGCAGTTTTTGTAGTGTAAAATTTTAAAATTTTAAAGCTCGCTCGCTCCGCTCGCTCGCATTTAACCACTATGCCATTCTCCTGATGTTGCTGCCAGTGATTGACAGCATTTGCACCCGGTGCGCCCCCCTTAATTTCCAAAGCGAAAATATAGCTACAAACGACAGTTTTTAGGACTGGAAAATGTCAAAATTTTCAAGCTCACTCGCTTCGCTCGCTAGCATTTAATCAATATGCCATTCTCCTGATGTTGCTGCCAGTAATTGCCGGCAGTTGCGCCCGGTGTGCCCCCTTAATTTCCAAAGCGAAAAAATACAGCCACAAACGGCAGTCTTTGGACTGTCAAATGTCAAAATTTTCAAGCTCGCTCGCTCCGCTCGCTCGCATTTAACCGCTATGCCATTCTCCTGATGTTGCTGCCAGTAATTGCCGGCAGTTGCACTCGGTGTGCCCCCTAAATTTCCAAAGCGAAAAAGTATAGCTACAAACGGCAGTTTTTAGACTGTAATGTCAAAATTTTCAAGCTCGCTCGCTCCGCTCGCTCGCATTTAATCGCTATGCCATTCTCCTGATGTTGCTGCCAGTGATTGTGAGCAGGTGCGCCCCCCTTAATTTCCAAAGCGAAAAATATAGCTACAAACGACAGTTTGGGGACTGTAAAATATCAAATTTTTGAAGCTCGCTCGCTTCGCTCGCTCGCATTTAATTATTATTCCATTCTCCTGATGTTGCTGCCAGTAATTGCCAGCAGTTTTCGCCCGGTGCCCCCCCCCCCCCCCTCAATTTCCAAAGCGAAAAAATATTAGTACAGCCACAAAGGACATGTGGGACTGTAAAATATCACAATTTTCAAGCTCACTCGCTTCGCTCGCTCGCATTTAATCGTTATGCCATTCTGATGTTGCTGCCCGATCGCCGGCAGTTGCGCCCGGTGTGCCCCCATAATTTCCAAAGCGAAAAAATACAGCCGCAAACGGCAGTCCTTGGACTGTAAAATGTCAAAATTTTCAAGCTCGCTCGCCCCGCTCGCTCGCATTTAACTGCTATGTCATTCTCCTGATGTTGCTGCCAGTAATTGCCAGCAGTTGCGCCTGATGCGGCCCCCCCCCCCCCTTAATTTCCAAAGCGAAAAATTATAGCTACAAACGGCAGTTTTAGACTGTGAATTGTTAAAATTTTCATGCTCACTCGCTCCGCTCGCTCGCATTTAATCGCTATGCCATTCTCCTGATGTTGCTGCAAGTGATTGACAGCAGTTGTGCCTGGTGTGCCCCCCTTAATTTCCAAAGCGAAGAATATAGCTACAAACGGCAGCTTTTGGACTGAAAAATGTCAAAATTTTCAACGCAAAGAGATTTCACCGTAGGAGGGGGAAACCCCCCTACCATACCCTCCCCCTCGCTTGATTCGTTCCCTCACATAACCGCTCCTCCTAAGATCAAATCCTGTCTACGCCGATGATAGGCCCCATTATTTAGTAGGCCTTCACAGTGATGTCGCACAGCAAGAGCTGAAATACCACGATTTTGTCATTCAATAATATATTGTGAATATTTCATTTTCTTATTGTGTTTTTAAAGAAAAGAAAACAAAATTTTCACCACAAGTGAGCACCAGATCGCTGAATTTCAGGTCTGAAAATGCAAAATCTTCCTCGTGTGGGAGAGGGATACCCCCCCCCCCCCCCCATACACACCCTTCCCTCGTTCGGTCGTTCCGCTCCATCTCACAGATATTTCCAAAAAAAAAAAAAAAATATGTCTTCATACTTTTAAGGTCTGATTTTCCGCCGAAAGTCGTCTGACAAGCAAAAAAAAAAAAGCAACAAGAACAAAAAGTCTTTATGTTGTTGCTGCCACTTTTCTCCTAATTTATATTTCATGCAAAAGAGTGGGGCATCCGATCCCTGTAAAGTGTGTGTGGGTGGGGGGGAGGGGAGGGGGGCACAAAGCTTCCCCCCCCCCCCCCCCCAAAAAAAAAAAAAAGGCTGCGCCGGTCCGGTTATGGGCTTGTAATCGTGGTGATGGTGACCATCCCCCCACTCCTCAGTATGGATTTACGCCGTTGGTCTATAGATCACATTTATTATACTCTAGAAAAGTATTATCATTGTTGTGTGATTCATTTGACGTACTTGATATTCAAGTAAAGTATCCCGACTATTCCGGCCTGAATTTGGTATTTATGGAGTTTTCAAAGGTGTATCACATGCCGTTTTTTCTGGGAAAAAACAAACAAACAAACTCGTTTTTAGTATTTGAAGCGTATTCCAGAACATTATGGGGATGAAGTGATTTTTTGAAAATCATCCTTTCCATCCTCATCAACTGCTATCACATGTCTAGTCCCCTATATAGCAGTCGTATATGTGAGTGTGATCTTCTTTAAAACAATGAATAAACAAACAAAGCACTGAGATCGACCGTTTTGCCATTGGATGAGTCTACTTTTCAGTTAGCTTTATATACAGCGGTTTTTCAGTAAACCGAAGGAGAGCTCATGTCGTAATACGATGTCGTAATACAGAGCTGAGCACCTAATGATAGGATCATCTGATCAATCGATAGATCGTAGCACACAACGAATTGTCTTGTGCTGTGATTTTTACAAGAAGAGGCACACCAGCATTCCGAGGAGCTTTGGCCCTTTGATCGTTTATGACAATATTACCAGGATGTCTAGCAAAAATTTGATCATGGAAACCTCTAATAAAAGAAAGTTTTGCAATCAAATCACAGCGTTGCTTTGATTTTATTATGGAATAATCTTTCGACTAGTTCCCATCGCTTTTATGAGAACTGAGCTTGGCATACTAAGAATGATAGAGGATATAACAATAACACGGAGACAATGTTAATGGAAACGTTTACAGAAAAGGAATGTATGTAAACATAATTATACTATAATAGGTAGTTTTGACTAAAACATCGACACTTTTTACTCCTCACAACAGATGGTTTTCTGCAATCACAAAAAACGTTTTTACAGAAAAGGAGCAGTATTTAACGGTATCGTTGACTTGTGACTTTCTTTGATCGTTTGGACAGTATAAATGGCTGTTTTACAGACACGAAAAGAAGATTCAAATTCATACAAGGTCTATTACTATTGTTTCGTAATGAGCATAATTGGCATGTAAAGAAATGCAGCTGCAAACGATATCTCCCCTTTTAAGTAGGTCCTGATGCGATATACCTCTGATTTCCTTTACATGACTATCTACGTATGTCGTCTGACAATAGCCACCCGATAGCGGTAAGGAGAGAGCATGAATTCGTTATCACCCGAGGTCCTATGACTAGCAGCAGGATACAGCCATATCTTCTACTCTCTCCAAATGTTTGTTCCTTCCTCCGCAATCATTGGCAGTTTAACCGTTCCTACACTAAAGGGATCAGCGTGAACCTCTTTTGACAATCTCTTCGATTATTGACTGTTTGATCATTGGCCAGTCAAGAGACTGAGTGATTGCATGAACCAAAGAATTCAACGAAGTTAGTGAATTAATGAGAAAAGAGGTGAACAATTCAATAAATTTGACATTTTGTTTTCGTTTTCATTTACATGGAATTCACGTACGAACTAACATTTGAGAGGAATCAATGTCATCTGTATATGCTTCACTTTGCTCTCTTCTGCTCCTGCCAACCCTCTCCCCTTCCTCTTATCTTTCTATAGTATACCTTATCTCTTTCTCGCCTTAGTTTGCACCTAGGATCATTTCATCTGCCAAGATCATTCCTCTCTCTCTCTTCCCTTTCTTCCCGGCAGAGGAACCACCTCTAAGGTAACCCGAAAGTTTTCTTGCATCTCTCACTTCCTGAGACCAAGATAGGTGAGCTCTCAGCATGTTCCATTTATAGGGTCCGACCATGTGACCCTTCAAATCGGTACAGACCTCGAGACTGTTTTCTTTTCATCGAAAATTTTATGAGATGTCAAGTAACGCCACGGTGCTATGAAATCTAGACAATATATTTTGATGGAGTTGTTCTAGACCCGAAAAGTGACTTAAGGTCAAAGGTGATTGGGTCAATTTCTTTTTTCTCGGATGAAGCGGACAAATAAATCATATTTCAGAGTTCCATTTCATTGTTTAACCCTGTCACTCCCCAAACAATGCTAAATAGAGTCTATAGTGAATAACAGCGGCAATGAATCATTGAAGGCACGCGTTGTTCAAAAAAATAAACTAGATATCGAGAAGGATAACGCCAGACGAAGTTTCAAGAGCTATCTGTATCACGTGATTTCTAAGTTTAGGACTGTTTGTCAAACTGAAAAATAATAAACATCAGATTGAAAAAAAAAAGCAGAGATTGCACGAATCACCAAAAGTCCCACATTTTAAAAGATGGCATCAACTTTTTTATATCATCATTTTCAGTGTTACTTTTGTCCCAAAGAATAATAGTCATAGTGATACCGTGTAGCTTGATTATTTGTCTATTTTTTTAGTTCAACTTATTATGTTTTCGGGAACTTGACAGGACTTGTGCAAGTTCTTACAGGATTTCAGAATCACGTTGTGAATTGGCCAATGCTTGTTGACTCTGGAGAAATAATGAGTAACCTTATAAATCATAATATGTGAACTCTTGCCAATCAACATAACAAAGCACTGACAATGTTTTGTGCTCAGTTTCTTGCTCATAGTATGGGTAATGACTTTCATATTGCGTATAGGATTAGATATATTTCAGATCGCGTGATAGAACACTGCAAAAAGTCCGGTGTTAAATATGAAACACCGAGCTGGTGTTAAATTTCCGGTGCTCATTCATGGTGTTAGATTAACACCTCTGGGTGTCATTTCAAAATTTAAAATTGTTTTTTGAATAGTTTCTTAGTTATTGCACTTCTTGTTAATTTTGAACTTCAACAAGACGATAAAGAATTTTCCGATAAAGTATACTTGATTTTTGAAAAAATGTGTAAACACATTTACACCACAGTAACACCAGTTGGTGTGGTCCCCTACTGAAGCTGGACGGGTGTTATACCATTGAAATTTACACCACCAATATCAAATCAACACCATGCGGTGTCATTATTGAATTATAGCGCAGTGTCAAAAATATCACCAGCCACAGTGTCAAATTAACACCACGTCACGATACATTTTCTGCACCTGTGGGTGTGGTCCTCTATTGAAGTTAGATCGGTGTTAGATTTAACACCCATGGTGTTAAATCTAACACCGATGTTTTTACAGTGAAGCGTATGAAACAAAAAAGAGAGAAACAATGAAATAGTTTCTTTCGTTTCCTCTCTGGCTGCTACGGAAAGGGATATATAGTGGATTTTTGTTGGAATAAAAACGGAAAGCGCAATTCTTGAACAGCAGCTGAACATTTGATGTGATCTAGTGTAATGACGAAGAATATTATAGCTGCTACTCACCCTATATATCAGCTCAACGAGAGCGACAGTAAGCTATTGTAAAGGATTCCCACTTATTTTTACAGCTGTTGCAGTTGTTGTCAGTTACAATATCACAGTGTGTGCATATATCTCTTGTGCAAGAGGTCATACTTAATTGTGCCTTTAAAGTGAAACATCCAATCTATTCGGGTAATCGAGTCGACTTTGCTTGCTAGATCAAACTCAGAATTATGACACACAGAACAATGAAGTTTCAAAATCAAATCGGACAGATCTGAGACTGATGTAGAATTCTACATTTTCACATATATATCAAGAACAGATTTTCATCATAAGCATAGTCATGTATGTAAGTATAAGATGACACGATGACGTAGCGATGACGCGCTGATGTCGTGGCCGCCTAAGCCCATTTACGTCCACTCAAATCTTCCTATTTTCTGTTTCTTCAAGTAAAAAGCATTTGAATATAAACACACTTGATATCAAATCATTAGATATCAAATCATTATATAATTGTAAGAACTCAGCATTGATGTACTGTGAAGAAAGGAGGTGGTCATTCTTGTAGTTCTAGGCAAGAAAAAGAAAAGACAAATGACTTTTTCGTGTGAAACCTATTGGTTTGTTTTTATGAAGGTATGATATTTCCGAGTTCATACTAGCATTTATTGCAAGCGTTTGGGACAAATATCACCATTTCGTGGATGTATGTTGAGCATCTAAATTGTTCGACTTTCTTGCTTTGTCCCGATATATCAAAAAAAAAAATTGTACTGTTATCTTGATTGAAAATACGCACCATAACATTACTACATTAAGTTACAAGAATGGAATCTACCTTTAAGGTCACATGAAAAGCAAAATCCCTGGGCTGAGTGAATAGATAACTCACCTGACGTTTGATCTGTTTTTCCTCGGAGTCATTTCCTGCTCAATGTAAGATAAATCGATGTTTTCAAGATGATTTGCACCATACACGATACATACCCAGACAACGCTCGACTGATGTTACCACTCTTGACATAGCAATTGTTCACAATACCAATGCTATTTAAAAATGGCTGTCCTGAGCGGGACATTTTTATAGAAGAGCCTTGTATAATGATGAGACTACAAATGGTAGGCATGGGCGTAAACTTTTCATTTTCGTTACTGTATAATGTTGCTTACTTCTTTGGAACTTCGTTAGTATTAAAGGTCAGCATTGAGGTATGATGAGTGACCTATATGAGAAGCCTGAAGGTGCGGGGACCGGAAATTCACCTTTAATTGAAATTTTATCATCTAAAATGACATCTGTCTCCTCATTTTCACACCATGGTCACATAATATTTGACGAAGAAAAAAAAATACAGTGTTTAAAATTCAAAAATTTTCTTACTCTATATCCGGTATAAATGGAACTTCGCTTATATTCTGTTTTCTGATTCTATTCAGGTTTATCAAACTCGAACATCGTGTGGAAATGCATGTTCAATTTGTGTACTAACTTGAACAGTAATTGATTATTTACGCGAACAATCAGGTTATACAACTGTAGTTGATCACAAAAGTCGGTCAGCGACTTCCCTGCAGAGGTCACAAAGATTTTTTTTTTTCAACCACACCTTGACCGCGTTAAGGGAAATCCATTATCAAGCTAATTCACATGATTCATCCACATCATTAATCATCCTTGGCACAAATTCCAGAATTTCTCATATTTTGTATAAACCAAAACAGAGTGTAAACATAAATATACATGGGCGGGACGGCATCATAAGTGATGGGATGAAATGCGTCACTTCTGGAAGTATTATAAACAATATTGAGGTAAGGTTTCAGACCAATCTCTACACTAGTCACGGCATAAATTTACATAACATATGTTTACACAAATTTTAAAATCAGTATGATATACATTCGGATTTGAAGGGACTTATCAACTGTAGACACATTTAAGATCTTGCAATCGTACTTGGTTTTGTTTTGTCGTTTGGTCGGTTGCTGTTGTTTTATGATCAACAAACAAATTCCCTATTCCAGCCTACTGCGCCTGCGTGTAAAAAGTTGTGAGGCCATCGATGCATTGTTTTTGTGTGGTTTTGTGTGTGTGTGTGTGTGTGTGTGAACACCTCTTTTATTTATTTATCTGTTTATTTATTTGTCTATCTATCTACCTACCTATACCTACGTACCTATCTATCTTTTTTCCCATGTATTTATTAGTTTTGCTAAAAAGCATTTAAGTTATACCATCGCGTAGTCTGTATTGAATTATCGTGTATAATGAGTCTCGCATTTGAATTGATATCATGTTTCCTTTAGAATATTTTTGTTTTTATCCATATTTTCTTTGTTTGCTTGTTTTTTAATATGATTTGAAGGGCCGCATTTTGCCAACACATATTCATGTATTGTTTCCCCATACCAGGGATTCTGATGTTGTTTTTTCCCCACAATGTTTAAAGCTTGTAGATAATCCAAAACATAGAAATTATTCTTTTCAGTTAGAAGTCATCGGTTCTCAAGTTTCACTCAAACTTTTCAATAACATTGCACGTTTGCGAAAATCATCAACCTGTAATTATTCAAGCCATATAAATGTTAGTGCGTATTTTATCTAGACAACGAAATAAACCTTTCGGAGCTGTTATGACTCTTAAGAGGAAGAATTTATCTTTCAATAATTATGATTGTTAAATCACAAACACTATCGTTGCATCATAACACGTCGATAACTTCCTAATGTGGCAAGAACAAAACTTCTGATTAAAGCGTGCAAGACACGTGTGTAAACACAACATGGGAAAGCGAATTATGATAATATTGATTACCTTCTTACCGAATCGGATGATGTGGTGTTGAAGTTGGTAGTCTTTCCGATGATCGTCGATGGACCAGTTATGATCAACAAGGAGCTGGCCACAGAACTTGTGCTCTCGCTATCAAGCAGAGTATGATGTTCACTGTCATTGGTGGAACCGTGCGTTCGATTCTGCCTCGTGATGCCACGAAAATGACGCGCAGTCTTTCTGTTGAATGTCGGGACGTATCGATTTCTTTCAGAGGGGTGAACTCGTCTCTCACAGAGGATGCGCTAGAGTGGCAGAGACATTCAAATCTCGCAATATTGCGTTTTGTGACTGAGACGTTGAATTGAGAACAAAATGATAATAATTGTTCTCGCCGCTATACTGCCTACAGCATTTGATCCTCCCGATGAGAAGGTAGTCCTTTATAAATTGAGAGTCAACAAAACTGGATTGCACTCAAGCTGCACTAATGTCAGGTTAAGATTCATCTCTCTCCTTTTTTTTTTTCACTCTGAATGTTATGCAACAACGGCAAACTTAATTGCTTCTTCTGGGAAGACTATTAATTGAATTATATTTTCTTTTTCTGTCTCTGCGCCAAGTCACCTATTTCCCTGGATCGGTCGTCCGAAGTGATGCTTTATCACGAGAAAAGTTGTTGAGACAGTAACAACTTATGGACAGCGAGGAAAACGGCTATATGAAAAAAAAAAAATGGAGGGCACTCTTAATCCTTTCGTTGTAGTAGTTAAGTAGACAAGGTTACACACGCACACACATATTTTGTGTGTGTAGGACCTATACATGGTAGAGAGGGGGACGAGCAATATTGTGTCTTGTGCCAGAAATGTTCAACTCGATGAAAATGTTTGAACGTTAGAGAGCACTTTGGAGAAAAACAACATCCATTTAGTCTTCAAAGCTTCGAGTAAAGGCCTATAACTTGCACGCAAAACATTGATAATTACAGAATAGAAATCTCCGGGAAAAACAGTGTGGAATCGCTTCGTGGCTATGCTGACTGTGTGAAGAGTAAATCAAACATTAACTGAATAGACATTTCACCAAGATTGAACATGAAATAAAATGTATGGTATTTGAAAGTTTCACACGTTTTGTTGATAGTATATATATCGTTAACGCTACATATGAAAAACACCTGATGTGTTGATGTAACATTCAATCAAATCTCTATTATTGCTTTTCGAAAAAAAAAAAAACAACAACAACAACACTTATAATTTTATGATCAATGCTCCTGGTCGACTATTTAGTAATAACAAGCACTTGCTGCGAATATTCTTTCTCCTTGATTATTCCGTTAAAAAAGGAAACTGATGATTTTTATGTGTACACAGGCCACTATGAATCTTTATTACGATTGTAACCACTGACGCTATTTTCATGAAAACACTTGACCATATAGAATTAAATCACGTTTCTACTTTTTGACATGTTTGACGTCGGGGTTAACGAAGCGTCTACCGTTCTGTGAGCTTTGGTACTCTTTCCATCACGGTCAGTTTAACATGAAGTGGGTTTTTTTTTTCTTTCTAACTGTCTCCTTTTCATAATGCATAGTGTTATCAATTTGCAGACAAGCTTCAGAAATTCAGTGTCAGTATCTTCAGGGTACTAGAGACAATTAAGTGCACGGCAAAGCAACCTCCTGTTCGGCCGGTTCGTGCTTACACCCGAAAACAGGATGTGATTGTTATAGGGGGGACAAAGATGGGAAGGTTGATGGGAGCCGCACGTACCTCGATGCTAGCATCTAGGGACCAAAGATAGTAGAGTAGAGTTAAGTGTCTTTGCTGATAGGGACCTTCACATCATTTGAGTGTGTTCACCTACGACATTTTATCAAAATCTACGTGCGATAAAAACAGCAATGATTTGTTGCATGTTGTAGCTCCATGGTAACAGTTGCATCATGCACTGTCCATTATTATGTCAAACACTGTCAAGCGAGAAAAATATCTGACCTTAGTTGGAAACGGGTCTCTGTGCGCCGAGTTAGCTTGGCAGTGGCTCTAGAGCGGAAGGCCTTCGAGTTATTTTTTGTTTCCGTCTATTTTTTTTTTCAGAGAAGTTTGGTTTCAAGCAGATGGTACTGAGTATACACTAAATTCTAAGAAGTGCGATGCTCCTTAAACTTTGGAAACTTTACTCTCAGGGGAAACCGGTCAAAACTTCACGGGGGAGAATATGGTTGTTCCCTAAGATGAGTGACAGAAACGGGTCAAGTCTCATTTCTACGAATAATAATTTAAAAAAACAAAAAACAAAAAACAAATCTCCAGCAATATCTCAGAGGGCTTGAAGGAAGGCGTACACTTTATGCTATCATGGCAAATTGATCCCAAATTAATGTCAGTCATCGTACTGTGTTCCTTCTAAAAACTTCTGGAATCGACGTTGGCAGGCCACGAGACTGCAAACTACATATTATTATGTACGCGTCCCACTGCCAGCCAAAAATCCACTGATATTAACTGACCACTGGAGTAAAGCCTGTTCATGAGGAAAGTTTTTCTTTTCCTTTTTCTTTTATCTCGCAGGAAATTGCAAGTCAAAAACGCCAGAGATTTGTATAGAAAAATAGATTCACTAAGTTGTTAACATACAAAGTATACATACTCCTAACTGTTGCGTTTCTGTTTCTAGGGGTAACGTATATTATTTCAAATGATATATTGATAACTCAAATGATATACAGTTTGTATGTTGGAATCATTGCTTTCATCACAATTTACAAGAAACATGCAGATGTAAACAAAAGTAATAAAAATGAAAAAAAGACGTTAAAATAGCCATCTATTCATTCGAAGATTGATATCTGTTTCAATTTATTTTTTTTTCCCAGGAAATATAAATATAAAGATTATGTAAGTACAGATAACATACAATCAATTTGAAAAGTGCTGGGGGCACAGTTCTAGAATTAAAAAAAAAAATGTGACGAAAGTGCCCTTAACATAAATTGATATGGTATCTGCTGAATGCCCAATGTCCATTTCTTAACCTTCTTCTTCCATTTTATGTAAGTTTATCACTCTTAAAAAGAGGTGATATCGTAAGTCCTATTGAATTATCCTTGCAAGTCTCAAATCCAAAAATTCAATACGGTCAATATCACTGGGATATATTCTGGGGTAGTACAAGTATTCACAGTGTCAACATGATGCATTAAATTTGTTTGATGTTTGGATACGTAAGTGAACCGACGACAAACTTTGTACTTATAGACCCTAAAGATAACTCTTCATGTGGTATCTTGAACGAACGTCATTTCAGACGTCACAATCCAATACATTATTTTTTGCCCCTCTTCTTCATCAATGTTTCTAATGTTTCATCATGTAAATTATAACGATGATGAAACGACTATTGTGCTATCAATGAAATGTTATTTCTATCATAACCAAAAGAGGTTATTATCATCACTCCTTTTCCCGTCATTATCACCTTGCTGTTCATGATTACAACACGAAGAAGAAAATCCAGAAGACTCAGAAATGATATTATCACTTACAGGAGTGTAATGTATTTTAATACATCCTCGCCAATATTTGAACAGAGAGAGCAAATGCTTCTTTGGCATAGAATGAAACTGGACTGAATTTCATAACACATTCAAAGATGTTATCATACATCAAAATACAAATGACTAGGTTTACAGAAAAACGGGTGCAGATTTCATTTCTTTCAGTACCCGCTCTACTGGAAAAGAACACAGTGTGTTCACAGTGTGGTCACATCACATAGTCGACTATGTGAAAAGGCTCGAATTGGAGATGATTTCACACTGTGGTTTGGTTTTCACAGAGTGTTTGCATGGTAATATTCTGTGTCAAACTGTGAATTGATGATTCACTATGTATTCACACTGTTAAAACGCTCGAATTTAACAGTTTGAAGAGATTTCACACTGTGTTTCTCACACTGTGGGACAGTGTTCTTTCCAGCAGGGACAGTGCGTGGATAAATCAGGATCAAAAACTTCTCAGATGACATGGGTGACGTCAAGATTTGTTATGAGACTTTTCTGGCATGATATCACCATCGATGTATTTTCAGGAAAACTAACGTATATTTACCTCTTTTTTTTTTTGCAATTACAATCGCCTTGCATTTTTAAAATAACGTAACGTATTGTCTACCTGTCATTGACTAAATTACTATCATCCCTTCAGCTGTGCCCCCTCCCTGCTCTTAAACGCTGCCATTGACCTTTGTCACGGTGTCAAATTCCCTGATGCTTCATGTAATGATAGTTATTACAGAATGACAAGAATGCATGATATTCTTATAATCTGTACGCGGATTCTGAAATATATATATATATATATATATATATATATATATATATATATATATATAAACATATATATATATATATATACATATATATATATTATATATATATACGTATAATTTTTCTTTTTCTTTATTTTCAAGGAAAAAAATGCTTTCCAAGATGTCCCTATACAATTACGTGTTTCTGAGAGGGCGAAAAGGGGGCAAAAAGCCCGAAAACGACTTGGATCGCACAATTAGACATTACGAAATTGTCTCACTAAAGTCTAACACTTGTCAATTTCATCATACTTTAAACAGTACTTGATATTAAACCTTATACAAGAGATTATATTGCCACTTTTACGTCTTCTCTCGGATATGAATAAATATTACTTCAAGGAAACAGGAAAGCCTATATGTCGTAGTAAATGTCGAAGTCACATGTGGAGATTTGGTGAATTTGTTAAATTGAATGTCAATCAAATTGCATGAGATTGAAAGGATTATATTCCTGCGTTCACAGCACTATTGCCTTGATAAAAACCTATAGGGTTAGGTCCGTCTCGAGTTAATAGCACGGGTGCATGTCACGAGCTCAACACCCACGAGTCATACCGCTCACGAGTCGTACAGCCAACGAGCCAGACACTAAGTGAACAAGGCCCATGAGCTTGACATCACCAGGTTCACAAGATATAACGTTCAATAGCTAGACACAAGGCCCACGTGCTGGACACGTAGAGGCAAATAAGGCCCATGAGCTCAATTAAAAAAAAAAAAACACACATCAACGAGCAGACATCACAGAAATTATGTCTACGGGCGCATTGTCGTTTGCCGATCTTTTTGCCTATATAATAGTGTTGAGGTCGTGCTATCTATAGCCTAGTATCATACAACTCGTGGGATCCTTACTTTAATGTCCAGAGTGTGGTCCAGTTTTACTTTGGTGTATAACTCGTAGGTTTTAGGGCTGTATGACTCGTGCATGGGAGTAGGACTCAAGGCGTCTTTTTTTTTTCAATATCTAGCTCGTTGGCCATATGAATAATGGCTCGTGGATGTCTAATTCTTTGGGATGACCCCAATAGCACGGTGTTCCGAGTTGAATGAGAACAAATCAAAGAGATGCTTCATAATGAGGCCCTATCATCCCACAGTTGATAACACGCGTTATAAACCAGTATACACTGTATTATCACACGTATGCATCGTTGATGTACTTGTATGTACGGTAAAAGTTTCATGCCAAACACTGAGATCGTATAAAATGTACATGTAACAGGCAACATTATCACATCAAACATGATAACATCGGCATAAAGATTTCTCTGCGTTTTTCACATCGCCTGAATTACGCAAGACTTGAAAATGTTCATTTGGATGTTAAAGATCATATTCTTTTCTCAAGTTTCTCAAGTTTTTCAGCATTATTTCTAATTGACGCAGATGATCTGGATAGCTCATCATGAATGTCACTCTTGAGTTAGGGCCTGAAAAGTTCATTTTCTTCATTTTGCCAAATCTATGCAGACGTCAAGTTCAAAAACTCAGTTTAGAGAGGGCGTACATGTGATAGTACGCAAAGTACGGGACGTATTGTTGGCTTCCTCAACGTGAGTTGCCATGCTCTTATGTATACAGCTACTGGTACTCCCTTCCTCTCTCTCCCTGCATTTTTATTTTCTAATACTCATTTATGAAGCTATTTTAGGATTGATTGATTTCTACGTATTTATACATAATATCAGTCTCTCCCGGCAATGTCCGGAGGCTGAATCGACAGTTCCAGAGAAAAAAATACTGGGAAGGAAACAGTGCAAGCTTTGAGTTAGATGAGATGGCAAATTGTAACATTGAGGTTTAAAGGGGATGGCTAGTAACTGATCAGTGGGAATCAGTGGGAATGCTTGGGGATGATTGTTCCAGTTTTGTGGGATTCATTTATGAGTACATTATGTATCTAATGTTGTGTGAAAATAATTTGCTTCAGAATGGTCTCATATTCATGTAATGTGCAGTTTAATGTCCCGTCACTGTATACAGGCATGCAAGCCTGGAAACATTAGCGAGTTTTAGATCTGCAATGCTATAAATGTTCACAACGCGCCTCATCCGGGTTTGAGAGTGGAACCAGCTGTCTTGCGCATGTGCAGAACATTTTTTTTTTATTCATTTATTTCTGCTTCATAGCTTTGTCTTAGCGTTCGTGTCGCAGATCTATTAAAGGCTCGCTAAATATTGATGTCAGTAGTCTTACGTAAATGCGACCGTAGAATGTGTATACCTCTGTGCGGGTGTCCTTCCAACTTAGTTTGTCCGATTTTATGCATTTCTCGCTTGTTCTCTTGTAATTCCCTCCATCCGGCATATCAATCATTATCATCGCCACCTCCGCCACTACCACAACTACCACCACTATCATCACGACCATGCCCTGATCTAGTTCCCCCGGTAGAGGAGGAACCCACTGAAGGTGCTGTATTTGAAGGACGCGTCGCTGTAGACGGCGAATCTTTCGGAGGGGCTGAGGCGGAGGTACACCCTGTCCCCCTTCTCCAGGGGCAGGATCACACTCTGACTATCCATTACGTTCCTTTCGCTGGCGTCGGAGAAGATGGCAGTGACCACGTCTTCGTTCTTCATCAGGACGACGCCCAGGTGACGGCCGTCGTACGACCTCAGGCTGGAGGAAGACCAGATACGTGAAAATGAATTTAATCATGATCCGTCCTTGCGAAAGCCAAACGCCGATTTCCTGATTGTGACATGTTTGTTTGTTTCATTTATTTAATATTAGTTTGTTTCCTTTCTTGTTTCTTTTATTTAATTGGATTTTTTCAGGAACTTCGCTACATAATTATGTGCATTTTGTCCCACTTTTTTCAACATGAAACAATATTATGATATTTTGTAAAGTTTAATATGTGTTTGAATTTGAAAAAAAATAGTACAAAACAAGTAAACATATCAATATCTGTGAACTGCAAACCAATTTGATCAGAAGTTTGATATTGAGTCATATAGGCAAGGTGTTTTTTAATCTCAAACTATCTTAAAACACATTATATGTGTAGCTGAAACGTTTCAAAAGAGGAATGAGGCACTCTGAATATATATTTATATATATATATATATATATATATATATATATATATATATATATATATAATATTATATATACATTTTTTTTTTGGGGGGGGGGGGATTATCAGTGTGATCGTTATCATTAGAGCCTATCACTTTTTGTCATTATCACAATTATTAAATTTAATAAGGAGTCCTTAATGGTTGCTATAACAGTTTGGTCTCTATCCTCAGATTGGGTTCTTCATTATTTTAATATGATAACATTTCTAAATGAGGTCATAATGAGGAATAAAACTTTCAAAAGTTAAATAATATTATTAACGGAATATCGTTGCCTGTTTATCAGCTGGGCAAAAGAGAAGAGTCACAATCAGTGAAACATGATGAAAACAGTCATTTTTTTATATATATATTCATGATCTCATTCCGTAAGCTACATACAGGAGCAGACACAGTCAAGACACATTTCTATCACACACAATTTGTGTAGACATAAACGGTTGCAGTTCGATAAGGTTCGTTAATCAGAAAACACGTGAGGTTCGTTGGTATGTATTTCCTCTTTCTTTTTCCTCATTTTCTATTTAACGAACCTTTGGAATAGTGAACCTTCGGAATAAATCACATAATTTATTGTCATTATTATCATAACCCCACATAGGGTACATCATTTAAAAGTTAGAACGCACATTCATAAAGACACACATACTTACATGCACATAATCCATAGTTACCAATACATACGTCATTAATTTTATGCCTATATACAAGTACATAATACATAGCAACTGATTGACAAATTGCCCTACATCGACGTAGATAAGGGCAATTTGTCAATCAGTTGCAATGAAAACATCTCGACGGAAGAATCTCATGAATTTGAATACATAATACATACATACATACATTTACACATTCATACATACGAACATTCGTACGTTCATAATATACATACATACATACATATACAGGCCCTACATAACAAATGCATAATGGGTACATGTACACGCACATGCATACAATATCGTAACTTACTGAAATGTGATAAAATAATAGCCGCTTATCTCGCAGACAAAAGTGCCGTTCTCCGCGTTGAAATCGCGACCTTTGTTGGCGAAGACGTGCTGAAAAGTCATCACTTGGGCTTCGCTGGTGCCGAACATCGACCTTGTGCAAGCTGCGGAGAAGGCCGACTTGCGTTTTTCTGCGGGACAGCAAAACAAAACGTACGTATTAGAAGCTGCCTTTACATTTTTGCTTTGTTTTATTTTATTAAATCTTCTTAGAATCTTCCTTGAAAAGCAGTTATGGCTCTGATCTGAACTAAACGGCTTCTAAAGAAAACGTACAGCAATATTAGTTAATACCCCCTAAATAAAGAGAGTGTGTAAACCAATTTTCCAACTACTTCAGCGTGCTTGAAAATGTTTTAAACTCTATAAAAACATGGAAAATATCACATTATACAATAGGTGGCATCCTTACACCATGTGTAAGGATATCACAATTCTTTATACATGATACATCCATTGGATCTCTCTCTTTTTCTCTTTTTTTACAGATATAAGACGTAAGACACAGTACAACAAAATCCGCCTGTTTTTCTTTTGTTACTAATACATAATATATTTCTACTACTGTACAATGTAAAACTTGTCCAGTGTTAACAGAATCGCCAAACGAGGTGCAGTTTCATCCTCCAACTTACTAGAAATATTTGGGACTCCAAGGATATCCTCAGCCAGGATATCAATCTCCTCTTCGATTGTAAGACTGTCGTCGGTGATGTCGGCATCGGAACTGGAAGTCAGGTTCGACGTCGTGTTCATGGATGAGAGTATGTCCATGATCTCGTGAGCCAACTTGCATAGGATATCAAAATTAATTCACTTAGTATCACAACTGCACGTAAATCAACTTAGTGAAAGCTGAATATAATGTCAACAGAAAGGGCTGCCACCCTCTCCCCCCCCCCCCCCTATCATCAGAGCATACTTCAAGCTGATCAATTCTTACTCGTCGAAATCAAATCTCATCTGGTAAGTTTTAATACTTCGCATCATTTACCGAGTTATTTCTTACTATCATTTTTTCTAGTAAATCGAAAGTTGATGTTTGTGCTACAGAAGCTACAATATACGGCTGATAGAAATCAGTGCTAGAGTACAAGATAGTCAAATTCAGTCACAAGTAATGTAATACACAAGGATATGAAAGTACTACCAATAAAGATTCATAATCATAGCGCTTCAAGCTGTATGATATTATCATGATTACAACACTGCGCAAGCGAAGGATCAGTTAACTGTAGTCGTAAAATTCTGCAGTCAGTGCAGCGGTCACTCCGTTGCGGAGAGACCACTTTGCGTTAGAACGATTGGAAGCATTAAATAACTGTGCCATACATACTAGGACCCGTATAAGAGATATACGTATTTGTTTGTTTGTTGTTGTTTTTTTTTTTTTTGTACCTCATCAGATATTTCTTCAACGTTATCGGTAGCCGAGATCTGCCGCTGAAGATCACGAGTTTGTCTCTTGCCTCGTACCGCGGATGTGTCGTCTGCGCGGCCGCTGTCCACCCTACCGTCCTTCCTTGGAAGCGTGATGTCCACTTTTGATTGCAAAATCTAAAGAGAGAGTGAGAGAGAGGGGAGAAGGAGGAACAAAAAGAAAGAAGAGAGAGAGAGGGAGAGAGGGAGGGAGAAACAGATTGGAATGAAGAGAGATAATGTGGGAATAGGAGAGAAAAAAACCAAGCCATTAAGCGGAGAAAATGAGAATAAAAGATAATGAAAGAATTAGCACAAGAGAGGAAGAAGGAATATTACAGTCACGACAGTGATAGAGAAAACATAAGGCGGAGAGGAAACGATAGAACATAAATTCCGCAGTGCTGAAAATGAGGACATTAATTTACTCCCAAGTACAATAATGTAGTGTCAACGTCAAAACATAATCTTAAGGACGTTCAGGAGAAGAAAACAGATAACTTTATAAACAAAGTCACTTTCAAGCCTACTGGTATTCTTACTGGAGTCATATTTGATAAAGCATGCTCAGCATGTCAGTTATTTGATAATAAAGACCAAAGTAGTTGGAAGAGGCATTTTGGTCAGTAAATTCTTCGATACTAGATCCGATATCTCCATGGGAATGGTCGCTGTGAAGGAATGTGGACTGACTCTCATCTTGTCAGTGAACTGACACCAGACAAGCCAGATATAACGCAAGTATAACTCAGGCAAACATGTTCTGACTTGTACCATCAAATTGCTATTTTCTGTTGGTGTTGTTGATGTTGTTGTTGTATATTCTTCTCAGTAATAGACCAACCTGCACTTTTGCCGCCAGCTGTGAATTCTGCTCGTTTATTTCAGACAAAACTTTCCCCAGGAGTTCAGGGTCAAATGTCTCATGGCTGTCGACCACGGTCATGGGTGACGGGCGCAAACCTGCAAGCTCCGCCTCCCGGTTACCTAGATATTCGTTAAGCTTCGACATTCTGGTCTCTATGGCAACCTCTGGGTCGAACGCTTCAGGCTTTTCCGCGTAGAGCGACCCGAAGAAGCGTTCAAACTTGCCCAGCATTCGAGTTAGTTCATCGTTCTTCATCTGAAGCTCAGCAACCGTTGGTGACGACTCCATCATTTGCTTTATGTTCCTAAAACGGGGTAAAATCATCAATCATAGCTTTGATACTATATCGAAATCAGCATCATCTCTATTACTTTCTTTCGAGTTGCAATACATCACGATACAGATATTGTGAACGTTAATCTTTTACTGTGGCACTGTAGAGTGAGTTTGTTTGTTTGTTTTTTTATGTGCATAGCCAGGTCATAACGAGGACCTCTAATATTACAAATCAAAGGAGTTGAGAGAAGTTATATCTTTCATTTTATCAGTTGTTGTAACTTCATGCAACCATTATGTCCTGTCTCTGTCAGTCACATATTTTCTCAAAAGAGAGGATTGTCATGACAATCCACAAACCTTTAAAGACAGGTATCACTGCAGAAGGTGAACCCATCCAAGAGTATAGCGTGACAGTGTTTTTTATTTGTTTGTATGTTTGTTTTCTTTCTTTACATTACTCACTGAGGTATCAAGACTCCCATTATTGTTTCATAATCTATTAACAAGTCTTGCACAACCAGTATCTGAACTTTCATTTTCTTCCTTGTGTTGATGAGATGTGGGCTGAAATAATGATTACAAAATGATCTGACGGTGATGTCGAATATACTTTCACATGACTTTCGCCAAAGATGCATAATAAATTACGTCAATTCCATATAACTTACGCATTAGCCATCTGTAACTGTGATTCCAACTGATCGATCCTCAGGCCGATATACTCTATCTGTTGATCGACAGAAGTTGTCGTCTGCTCTTCTGAACCCTTGACGAAAGACTGTGGTGACTGTATCACGTGGGCAAGTTGGGATTTCCCCATCTGCCTCAGGCACGCCACGACAGGGTACAAAGTGGATATGAAGAGAGGGAAGGTAGCCATGGTTACGGCATAGCATTCTGACTTTGAGGACGCAAACATCATTCCAACGCAATGGTGTTGTTTCCTTTCGTTTTCCACAATATACATACATGCCACGTATCGTTATGAATCAGATTAATATGCTGAGATGATACGTTGACGTGCATGGAAAACTCACACCACGTTAAAGTTTCTTCAAGAATGGAAAGATCTGCAATGGCTTTTCCGGATAAAAAGTGCTTCGCCCTTCAAAAACGGGACTTCAAAACAGCTCTGACAAGCACCTACTCCTATACGATACCACCTATTTCAGCACACTATTATACGTATCATCATTTAAACCTGGGCTCCACGCTAACTTCACATTCATTTTTCTTACCCTTCGGGCAAGTAGATGTTTCATATTTCATATCTAAAACTTGCCCGACAAAAAAAAGGGAAAAAAGTAAAAACTAATTCTTTCTTAGTAATATTAACAACATAAGCCTTTATATGACGTATCAACATATGCATCTTCAATCTGGGATTTCAAGAGCTGTGATTTGTTGGCGCATTTGAATATTTTAGAAACGAGGTACAGTCGGTTGGGCATTATAATGATCTTTATGGACGTCGCTGATGAACGTTCTTTTGATACTTTTAATATCCTTTCTCTTTATATTTCTAAAAGGAAAACATGAAAAGGAAGGAGCCTTAGCTCTCATGTTTATCGGGGGTTTTTTTTATGATGAAATTAGTTACCAGAGCAAGTTGTTTATTTTGGCTATTGATCATACTAAGATATGAAAAAGTGCAATTCATTTTGTGCTACACGGTAGGGGATAAGTGCAGAGGGGAAAGGAAAGATTAAACATTTACCTACTCTCCGTGATCACCAAACAGACGACCAAAAAATTAATTGACACATAAATTTGAATGATCTGGTTTGGATTTTATAATTATATGTATATAGGCCTACATGTCAACAGTCAACAACCGTGATTATCAATTTTATTTTTGAGAAGACTACAGCAGTTTGTGAGGTCACAACAATAGTAAGAATTTGTAGACAGAATTCAATATATTTTCCTATTTCTAGCCAGTGCATGAAAGAGCGCATGACTTACCTCTTTCAGAAAGCAGTGGAAGAATATTGCAATTAATGTGTGCCAGTAACAACTTTCAAATCGAGGGAATGTGTACTTTATATATTTTTAAAAGAAATTTTGCAAAAATATCTTCATTGTTTTCTTTATAATCATTGTCCTGCAGTAATGTCACAACATGTTGTCTTCTTCTCATCCAGCAATGACGGTACTGAAACCTTATTTTTTTTTTTTTTTTAATAATGGGCGGATTTTCCTCAAACTTCACTGATGTGATCTCCCAATTACTTTATTTCTGCATCAATTTACACATATCATATTTGGGTAAACTTGTCCTTAAATAGCTCCTGGAGTCTCGTTAACAAAGGCTTGCAAAACATTCAAAATCCAATAATGCAGTACTTGAAAGAGATGTGGTAAATCGAAGCGTAAATCGGAGATCCGGACCTGATTCGGGTTGAAATCTGCCCAATCCTGACTTTGTTGGACTATGTTGTCACTATTATTATCATCAGTCGAATTCTTATATCATCGCTTTTGTTATCAACTTTACTGTTTACGTGTAACAAACAACACATCTTAAAGTAATACTGTACGTACAACACTAAAATTTGATGAACTAAACTTTGGCTAAGTTTAAACCATAATGGCGTCTTGCGTATACAATTGCTTAATTATGAAGAATGAGGCTTGAATCTTTTTTCCAATTAGGTTATTCCATCCCCTTTATGCCACAGAATCATACAGACCAGGCTGACAGATAATATGTCCCTGGGAAAAACGGTAATTTCATGTTTCTGTTTAAATTGATTTCAAACAATGCTCAACATGACAGTCAAATAGAGTAAAATCACACAGTTAAGAAAATAGACAGTTTCATGATAATCAGACATTAAAAAAAAAGTCACGGGATTTGCTGTTTCAAACCATGCAAACGGTTTTGAGGACTTTCAAAAAGGCTGAGTTGATCATGTTAACTCGCAACAATTCCACTCGGGCTTGCGCACACATACATACAGAAAGAATATAAAAAAAAAATGTGTTTGGATTGTTATTTGACACCAACAACAAGCATCTCCTCCCCATCCACACCAAAATATCAACGATGCTCATTCTATGAAAATTAGTCTTATTATAGATATTAAACAAGATGAGCAAGAGAACGTCTTTCCATTCTTGCGATCACTCTATGCACAAGCAAAGTGCTCCCTCTCTTAGTAATTCTAAGGATAAATCAAAGTGGGTTTCTTTTTTTTTCGCTAGTCTTGTTGCAACAACATGATATAGCATGGTACAGTATGCAGGATATGGATAATGCTCCGTGGATTCTAAAACTGGAGGTCCGAGTTCGAGTTCCAGGGGATTTCGAATTCTGGTGATATACATCCCTGGACAAAACGTTTTATCCACAGGTCTCTCTTGACCCAAACGTATTTAAATGGATATAGCTTTTGATACTACTAGCACCATTAGCCCTAAAGAATCTATTGTAGCTATTATAATTACAATAACCATTATGTTTATCATTAGTATTACTTTGTCACAATAACTATCATTATCAATGCTGATGTCATGTACATTTTTTTCATTGTTATTGTTATCATCACTATCATTATTTATCTGTCATAGAGCAAAATTTGAAAACTTACAACGTGTACTTGCTTTCCATGTTCTTTAGCACCAAAATAATATATGTACTAAGGGTTCGCTTTCTACCTGGATCCAATTTTGACAGATTTAGCTCTATTTTATACCACTGTAAACTTATTAATCGCGGAATTATAAAGTAACGACATATCTTCATAAATTCATAATACAATAATGTATTTCGGATTATGATCATTGTGTAAATACAGAATGTTCATTACTATGACCGCCGTTTGTTATTTGATTATTCGAAGCAGTGTTTCTACCATGTCGGCTGCTCCTACACCGACGATTTATCATGATTTTTAGAGTTGTCATCTGTATACCATCAATTGTAATCTCTGGGCGAACGTTTATTATCAGATAAGTCATGTAAGTGATAACTTGAAGGGGCGAATCCAAGAATTCCGTATATCCAAAGGGGAGGCGCCTTTGCAATATTACAGGGGGCGCACCTTTTTTTTCTTTTTACTTCTTTGGTTTTAACAAAAAAAAAGAGGAAGAGCACGCCCGATGCGCCCCCCCCCCCCCCCCGATACGCCACTGACTTGAAATGCTCTAATTATGTTCTCATACTTCCCGAAACGCGAAGGCATTAGTCCTCATATACAAAAACATATGAGTAAAGTTTAAATGCATAGCAATCTCGAATTTTTGATACAATAGCTATTACAGCAAATCATCTTTCACTTTCTACTCCTTTTTGTCGCCCTGCTTCTCCTCTATCTTTTCTACCTTTCTCCTTCCTCCTTCCTCATTCCATCATTCTGCTTCTCTGCCTCTATTCCTCCTCCCAATCACCTTACTCTAGCCATTTTCAACTTCATTGTCTTTCCAGAAATAGTCATTACCGTTATTACTCCTCTCCTTTCTTACACCTCTTCGCGCCTTTTAATTTTTCTTCAAGCTCATGTTCTCTCTTTTTCCTACTATCACTATCTCTCTTCCATGTCTTCAGATCACTGTCATGCTCCTCCTTCTTACCATTCTGTTCTTCTTCTTCTTCCTCTCCTATTGCTTTCACACCTTTTTCAACATTTTTTTTCTCCTTCGTACTTCATTATTTTTCTCTGATAGTTTGTCGTTTGATTCCTTTCACTGTTAATTCTTATGCCGCCACTTGAAACATCGGGCGAAATCGTGTGGTTGAAATCTTACCTGCACAAGCATACAGCATGACCAGAGAACTACCTTCAGGAACGCGACATCGGTACCCATGGTGACTATGCTACCTTTCAGCTTAGCCGGACGTTTGAACGTTAGGTAGCCTGAAGTCAGTTGTGGGCATTCAATTGGCGCTTTTGGCGACTGAAGACAGGGTGTTATAGCTCCGTCAGACCTTTGATTTTATGCTCTAGACCTAGGCTCCAAGAGGTTGGTATTGATCCACCCGGTTGCCGTACGCGTGCATAAAGTGTTGTGCTTTCGCCGTCCCATGTGCCCAGTCATGGGGATATGACCTGTTTATCAGGCCTGACATTAGTCCCATGACTTTTGACGACGCACGATTTGTGTAAGCCTATCCATCCAATTACCTCGAGAATTGCCGCTTCACGCTGGATCCGGTTACAGATCGAGATCATATTTTATTGTCACAACCCAGATTGTTGGGGAAAAAGATACAAACCTACAAAATGAAGACGTGCTGACTGTTTGACATGTTAGGGTAACCCTCATGCCACTCGAGACTTAAGGAATCGTCCGTCATTATCGTCTGGTTTCGTCCCGTCACTATTGTTTAATGCCACAAGCGTACCAAATAGCTCTTCGTGCTCATTTTTCTTCCCAGTCTCTCCCTGTATTCGGCTGTTTGGACAAAACATACTTCATTACGTGGCGTTGAAAGATAACCCATTGTTGACTACGTCCTAACCCGGATGTGCGGGACGAGATGAAGTTTAACGGACTTTTAGGCGGCATGGGAACAACGAAAATGACTCCGGTAGAATGACAGAGAAATGTACAAGTTTAACCCGTTCAAGACTGGTTCAAATTGTTCAAATCGTTTAAATCGTCACACCTTATGGAGAGGCTTGACATTTAACATTCGCAGCACATGTATCAAGTTGTACATTCTTTGAGATTTGTATCGTAGCAGTTTAATAAAGTACATTTTCATTGGGATTTGACCATATATACAGGATATGACTTCAAAACTGTGTAATAATATTGATTGTTACTTCAAAAGTCTCTGATTGCATACATTCAGCCAGATAACCGGCATAACTTTAAGTGAACTTTTCATGAATGGACAGGTCAATTTACATGAAATGCATATAGGGCCTACAAATTCACTTTCACATTACATTTTCATTCTGTATAATCGCACTTTACACTTTCACTTTTTACAGGCTATTGTGCACGACGTCGAGATGGCAAAGCGTATAATAATAACGTTTACACAAGAAGATGACTAAAGGCTCATCAGCGTTATATTGTTACTCCGAGTTTCACGCGCTGCATGGGGTGCAATCATCAGGCATCTGAAAGCATAACATTGATTAATATCAAAAAAGACTCTGCGTAATCTCTACATTTAGAAATTCAATTCTCCCCGAAATGAATTACAAGTAGTTCAATTAAGTTACCAAGCCTCTCCCATTTCAATTACCATAAAGTAACTTGTATATTCATCTTTATAAATATTTACCTATGAGCATGCATGTTTTTACCACATCTGTGTTTATTAATGTGTCTGCTGAATACATGCATGTCATCAGAACCTTTCAATGGATAAGTAGAGGGCAAAGATGTGGGAAACCTGTCCGAATAAAGAGATGGCACGACACCCCAAACCAGTGAGTGCCGTTATGCACCCCATGAACGCTATCCCAACAGCCACCCACTACGTATCCGATCGTCCCTTTCTCCACCTGGTGGCGTCCATACCATCACGTACCACCCCACGAGGAGCGTTCCGTATTTAGTACTGTACTTGAACTTTAAATTGACATACGGCGCCTAATGTCTTGACCTTTTTTTTTTTTCCTTTCTTGCTGTCTTTCTTTCTGAGCACCTGAGTAGGAATGGTTAACATTTCCTCGTACCAGTATCCACACATCATCTAACGTATCTCTGAAAGGGGAAGGGGGATCCTTATGATTAGTGAGTGTAATTGATAGATTATGATATAGGCAAATACGTAATTGAATGAATAGTTTTAAAATAATGAATTACTAAAATGAACAAAAGAATACGAATTAGTGAAATCATATTAAACTATTCTAAATATGGGTTCAGTATGAGGCGGACCCAATTTGCAATTTGCAAAAGTTTAAAGTTGTGGTGTGCCAGAGTTATTTCACATAACATTTTTGAGTATGCAAGTGGTTTTGTTCACAAGCCAGATTTCATCAGAGCTATTTTGGGTTGACTCTAATGCCGAACATCTTGATTAAAAAATTCAAACAGTTGATAAAATCTCGTTTAAAGCATAAGAATACATTCAAAACCAATTTCCCACAGTCTCTTTATAAACACGACTCTTTATCAAAACCGTATTTCTTTTTTTTTTTAAATCGGCTATTCCCATTACTATAGTTTTCTCGATCAATTTCTGCTGCTGCTGAACGTTTGTTCTTTCTTTTACGGAAAGTACAGCCAACAATATTGGACGTTTTCTTAACATTTCTGAACATTTCAAGTTCGTTATTTGGACGTTTTGTCAAAACTTTTTCAGAACGTCTTTTTGTTGAAGGTTTTGGACGTACTGAAAACGTTTCAACTGCTTTTTAAACATCAAAAACCAATAAAAAGCCTTTGAAAAAAATTTTGGACCTGCTGGAAACCTTTTCGGACGTTATAGACGTCAGAAAACCTTTCAAAAATATTCAGAACGTTCTGTGGATGTTCTGGGGACGTCCAGAAAACCCTTAAAAACCATCTAGAGCGTTCAAAAAACGTTTTAAGAATGTCTAAAAAATCTTATGACCCTTTCCAGAACGTCTAGAGAACCTTTCACATCCGTCTAGAACATTCAGAAAACCTTTTTAAGAACGTTTACTTTTGTCTAATTTGTAATTTTTATTGGGCATTAAAAAGTATACTCATGAGATTATACATACACAATCTGGGATTAATGTACTCTAATTCTAATTCTATATAATCCTGCTCTAACCTGTTCCTAATGCCCTACAACCTATACCTATTACATCCTATTCCTAGCTGATGTGTCTGTATCACATTCTTTTACCATGTTTACATACCGGTAAAAATGTTGAAATGCGATAAGACACGGTTACTAAAATTAAATCATATATACCTTAATTAGGCCTATTGAAATGATCTGTTATGAAAATACCTCTTCAAAACACAATTTTATATTGTGACTACTTGAACAATTTTAAGACAGTTAGAAAATTTGAACCCAGCACAAATACTTAAGATTTCAATGTCTAACAGTTTTCAAATTTTAGATTTTCTTATTTGAATATTCATGATAAATGTTAGGTACCGGACGTTTAATTTTGTAATGTCCTTTGACGTTTTAAAAACGTTTTCCAATAAAACTGTGCTTTGCGGCAAATGCTAAGTCAAAACTTTGACATTATAATGAAGAGCTCGGTTGCAAAAGGTACTACATCCATTTTGCATCAAAATTCACTTTTTGGTGTTCATATTATATTCATTTTTACGATCTCCCTTCCATAGTACTGACAAAAAGCTGAATTTCCAACCAGAAAACATTTTCCAATGAGACTGTGCTTTGCGGTCATGCTAAGTCAAAACTTTGACGCTATAATATGTTTCTTTTTAAAAACGTCCGTTTTAGACGGAGACGTACGGAACCTTAAAAAGTGTGCCTGTACCGTATTTCCTTATTTCCCAATAACCTTATTTCGTTTTCGGATTAAGGAACCTTTTCATTTTTCATTTTCGGATAAACGAACCTTCGGAATAACGAACTTTATTTCATTTTCGGATTAACGAACCTTTGGAATTACGAACCGTGGAATGCTGTAAGGATGACGATCGTGACACTGGTCGATGTTGGTGGGCTGGATGACGGTGAAATTCCTTCGAGGCAGAGTCTGTTGGCAGATTATACGTGCTATTGTGCCTGAAAGACTATCAACTCTCTACTTTCACACGTTTGTAAATATTTCTAACAGCTTATTCCGGTTCATTTACATTTAATGAGATCAGTCAGTGGATAAAATGTCATTGTGGTACTGTTTAAGCCTTTGTCCACGAATTACATGACTTGCAAGAGGTAAGTCAAGTGGTACACCAATTCCTCTATCAAGTGTTCTGTTCTTATTGGGTCCACTTAACCATTGTGGCATCAAATATTACATTTGATTGTGAAAATAATTTCATAGGTAAAGTACCTATCATGTCTTTGTCCCATGCGTTTGGCCTGACTGTTATCCTCAAACAAATTGAACTCAAAGAAAGGGCATATCCTTTAACCGTATTATACTTGGGGGGGGAAAATCTCCTCTCCAAAATACCTGTATTTGCTTCAATAGCTTTGAATGACTCATTCTTGCAAGCACGTATAGTAAGTAATAGGCAAATGATATGAGCAATATCGGATAATCTATGATTAGAATTGATAATCATCTAAAAGGTCTAAAAGAAAAAAAAGGGAATCTAAATACACATGTGGTTTGTCGCATGCCAATAAAAATGTACTCCCTAACACAATTACGTCTATCTTGACGAATCCTATAATATAAGCAACAGAAACGTCTTGTTAAAGAACTTCATCAACATACAATGGGGTAAAAGTAGGACAGATAGTGACCCTAGAATAGCAGTCTTTCGTATTCCGTAACCCTGCGTCTCTGCTGTGTTTGACTCTGACAACATTGATGCTAAACTGTATGTGAATATTGAAACCTATGCAAAACGTAAATCGGCGGAATAGAGTCGTGTATCTATACGTCATTCTATAAACTATTGAGCTATATTACTGAAATATAAAACGAAAGAGAGGTGTTCGAAAAGCCATTGATCGTTTTGATGATTCTGATCAGTATGACTTTAGAAAGGGCTGAATAATTGATGTAGTGTTAAATAATGAAAACACAAATCGACGATCGACTTTCGATATTATGTCGTCAAAACTATATCAGATCTCGTCCTAAATCTTATCATTACTGCATCGATTACTGCTCATTCAATAGTATTCTTCAGGGACGGATTCAGGAATTCCGTAAAGGGGAGGCGCCTTTACAAAATGAAAGGGGGCGCACGTACCCCCCCCCCCATTTTTTTCTTTTTATTTCTTTAAAAAAAGATAAAAAGGGGAGCGCACCCGGTGAACCCCCACTGGATCCGCCACTGTCCTTTATAAATTATACCTTTTATGCATACCGCTAATGTTGATGATCCATGAATCATAAACATTAGCGGTATGTCTCGCCTTTCATTAAACCAAGAAATAATAACCAGGTATAGATTTGCAGGAATTCTGAAAAAAAAAAATCATTCTATTTCTTTTTTTTTAACAAAAAATAAAAAGCGGGAGCGCACCCGGACCGATGCACCCCCACTGGATAAGCCACTTTTCGTTATGAATTATAGCTTTTATGCATATCGCTAATGTTCGTGTTCCATGGATCATAAACATTAGTGGTATGTGTCGCCTTTCGTAGAACCAAGAAATCATAGCTAATCATCCAGGTATACATTTGCAGGAATTCCGAAGCGCACCCGGTGCACCCCCTCCCCTCTCTCTCTCTCTGTCTGTCTCTCTCTCTCTCTCTGGATCCGCCACTGTTCTTTATAAATTATAGCTTTTATATACATACCGCTATGTTTATGATCCATGAATCATAAACATTTTATATGTATCGCCTTTCAATGAACCAAGAAATTATCCAGGTATACATTAGCAGGAATTCTGAAACGTATATAGGCCTCTATTTTGTTATTGTTTATGTTTTTAGTTTGGGGATATTTTGCCATCGTTAGTTCTTCCCAATGGATAGTGAAGCAAAACTTATAATAATTATACTGTGAAATGATGAAATAATTATATGATAAAATTATAACGATCCAAGGTTATAGGCAAAAAAAAAACAACAAAAAACGGCCCTGGCCAATATATTTAGCATATCTTATCCATAATAGGCCTACCTTTCTGACAAATTATTATGTAATAAAAAAAAAAGATAGATCATATCGTAATTTAGTGTAGAATTAGGCCCATCAATGCTTAGGTCCATTCATGGTGTAATGATACAACATACATTCCTGAGCCCGCGCCGAAAGTTCGCTCACGCCATGACTTTTATTCCAACCTGACTTTTCTGGTACACTCAAGCAAACTCACAGACGTCATGATCTTGATGCAAGCTGGGCATCCATTAAAAAAATGTTGCTCAAGGACTCACAGTCTCGTAGCAGGACTATAAGAACTCCGGGCCTTCTAGACGAAAGCACTGTGTGTGGAATTATTATAACCCACTACACCACAATAGCTTCGCACTGCCATTATTTACATGCCTGTTGATACTATCAAGATCTCCTCACAGTGTGAATTTGATCATTCAGTGGCTGATCCCCCCCCCCTCCAAAAAAAAAGGAACATAAACAAAAACTAAAACCCCCAAAAGTAATAAACACGGTGTTGCATTGTGACTGGTAGATGCCAAATTTGACTTGATGCTTACACGTATGGTCGAAAGAAATGACCAACAATGGAATCATTAGGAAAATTGTATAACCTAAGACGAATCATCCCTAGAACTTTAAATCCACTAAAAACCACCCTCTCATTATATACACTCAGCAAAAAAGAAAGTAAACGCCTTTTCAAGTTTAGATTTCTCATAGAATATTTAGCTGAAAGCTAATGTATTATATACCATATTGAAGGTAATTTAATTGGCTATCAGGCTGGTGGGTCAACAAAAAGGGAAACTTTATGCATTATGAACACCATTGTTTTTTCTCTTCTAGAGCACAAAAGTAAAAATTGCAAAACTGAACAAGTTGTCATTCATGAGTAACTACGTGCTCCTCCATAGAACAATAAGAACAAACAACAAATTTCGCACAAAAAGAAACATGAATTAAGTTGCAAAAATAAACCTTTGATCTCTATGATATCTTTAAAGCCCAAAAGATTAATGAAGGCTAATGGAGGAAAATAAAGCATGTTATGTCAAATCTAAATTCAAATGAAATTAGAGAAGAAGTAATAATTGACCAAAATGGTAAAAAATTTGAGGGTTTTTTTTTTTCAAATTAGGAAATTGTAAATAATGTTTGGTTCTTGAAATTGTCAAATGGATTTTAAATTACTAGATTAAAAGAAATAAATACAGAAATTCTGCTCATTGAATCATCTTTATGCTTATTATTCCCTTTGTCATTTGAAGTTTGACTTGACAGAAGATTCTTATTTTCCCCTTTAGTTTCCCACTTTGTTTTTCTTAGAGGTAATAAAGAGATAAAGAGAACAAAAACTTATTTTACCTATATTTCATTCATGTCTCTCATTGTGTTAAACTGGTCTTTTGTTGTCAATGTTATCGTTACAGGCATTTGCAAATGGAAGAGAACATGTCAAGATTTGTAATCTTTAATTTTGTGCCTTGGAGGACGAAAACGAATGTGCTCACTCATGCTTAAAGTTTTCTTTTTAATTAACCTATTAGCTTAATAGCCAATCAAATTACCTTTAGTATGGTATTATGATACATTGATTTTCATAAAAATCTTCAATGAAAAATATGACCAGGAAAAAGTGTTTACTTTCTTCTTTTTTTTTTTTTTTTTTTTTGCTGAGTGTAGATGATGACTGGCCGGGGAGGGAACATACCGAATGTTCCACTCTCAGGGTTTGAAATGCTATTGAGGGAGGTTATAAGTCCCTCGACTTCGTCTCGGGACTTATAGCCTCCCGAAACAGCAATTCAAACCCTGAGGGTGGAACGTTTGGTACATGTTCCCGGCAACAAAAGTCATCATCTGTTAGATTATATGGGTTAGTCAAATCTGCTTTTTCACATTGTATGGAATAGGCAAATTTATCCTATCGATTGCGTGAAAAATATGATCGTTCAATCGTTTGGTATCGTTTGTCATTTGTTACGTGAAAATGTTTTCCCACGGGAGAACATTACAAAAATGTTCTGCCCATGGGCGAACATAACTAATGTGCCTCCATCACGTGACTGTGTTCAGCCAATCACTAACCGGTATTTGACTAACCCATTTAACCCTATAAAGCCCAAGGGGGGCACATTGTGCCCCCCCCCCCAACCAGATTTTCGTTTGCCACTCCTTCGTCCTTAATCCGATTTCAACCAAATTTGGTGACTTTTCCTAAAATCTTATTGCGAACATTTTGATATATAATTTAGCTATATTTGATGTTGCTGGTTGCCATGGCAACCATAAACTGAAAACCATGTCAGTCAGATTTTGCATCTTTTTTCTGTTCCCATTTCATTTAACAGCATTACGGTGTATGAAATGGGTATTTCTTGGCTGAAATTTCTTGAAGAAGCAAAATTTGAAGTAATTATGGTCCTGGAAAGTTTTTCTTATTATTTCCTTTGTTTTTATCTGACAAAGGCATAAAACAATAGATATAATAGAGATAATTGAAAACAATAATATTTTCTACAGATTGCCCTTATATTTTGAGTTATTTTGATTCCTTCACCCAAGTTATGCCTCTAATATCATTAGTTTATCATATTATCAATTTGCAATCTCAAAATTCCACTATTATGCAAATATGAAATGTCATAACTATACATGTACCCATCCCAAACATTTCATCTCAGGTCTCATAATGTATCACTATGTTGATATGAATAGCGCCCCCATGTGGTGACCTTGAGAAATTTCAAACATAACAAATAATAAAATTCCACTTGCTCATCACTTGTGGCAAATATGAAAATGATTGGTCTATAACAAGACATATATAATGGGGATAAAGAAATTATACCGAAAAATCATGTTTTTAGCATATTTCCTATGTATTTCTTTATATTTTTGTAAATAGCGCCCTCCATGGGTGACCTTGTGAAAATTCAAATGTACGGACATGTAGAGTATGAGTTACTCTACCCACGTGCCAAATATGACGATGATACATCAAATAATAAAAAAAAAGTTATATAGGGGGGGCACAATGTGCCCCCCCCCCCCCCCCCCCCCCCCCCTTGGGCCTGCGAGGGGTCAAAATAGCTTGGGCTTAATAGGGTTAATATAACGCTTTGATACAACCTTTATAGGTGTTATCTACTATTTATCACATACAAAGGATAATTTCTAGTTACAAAGTTTAGTATTATTATGTTATGTTTCGCATTACAAATATATAATCATGTGAAATAATACATAAATTTCATGACAAATCTTAAGTATAATTATACTAGTAACAGGTGGGGGAGACCGTTATCAATAAGCAAATGGCTTGACTTGGACAACGGCCACAGAACATCATGCCTTGTAAAGGAAGGGAACACACACATTTTGAATGTCATATGACCAAAAAAGGCAACACATGGTGGAATGTAAAAAGACACAGAAAATAACCCCGAGAAGGGACAAGGGACAAGAATAAGGAGCTACCCGAATAGCATGAGTAGAAAGAGAAGAGAGGAGAAGAGAACAAAAGCGATGATCCAGCGTTCAGGAATTTAACAAAGCGTGATTTTTTCATTCGAGTGGTACATTGCGAGAAGAACTTTTATATAGGATGTTTTAAAACGTTGTAAAGAAGAACTGCGTCTAAGGTCATCAGTCAATGAGTTCCATACATCTGGACCATGATGTCTTTTGGAATTTTGAGCTATAGGCCTAATGAGTTTAAGATTTTAAGTATATTATACAAAAATAATAAATATTGCTGTTTGCCATGTAAGTGTATCAGAAATTCAAATAGTCTTTAATTCACAAAATAAACTTTCAGTGTGTGCTAATAGTGTGAACCAGTAATAAGTCTTACAGCACAGTAATAAGTCTTACAGCACGTCTTTGTAATAACAATAATATCGACTTTATTTTATCAATACCACAGTTTCCCCACACAATATTACAGTAGGTGATGTGGGGTAATACGAATCCATTATAAGAATTTGCATGGTACATTTAGTATGATATTCTCTTACTTTCCAGAGGATCCGGATATTTTTTGATATTGTTGAATGAACTCGATTTATATGATCGGACCATGTTAGGTATGAATCGATAGTTACCCCCCCCCCCCCAAAAAAAAAAAGGGGGGGAAAAAAGGGAAAAAAAACAAGACTTTTGATCCAATTGCTTACCATCAATGTGTAACACGATTTTAACTATTCCTGTGTGTCTATTTTTAAAGAAAACATAATTCGTTTTCTCACTATTCAATGATAGTTTGTTGCACTTAAACAACGTTGAAACCATCAATAATTCTGAACTGACAACTGTAGTCAGTGTTTGTAGGTTTTTATGAGAAATGAAGATGCTCATGTCATCCGCATACAAAATAAAGTTAAACAATGAAGACGAATGCACTAAATCGTGGGGGTGTGGGAGGGGGTATCCCCTTCCCATCGTATAAGGGAGATTTTTAATTTTTAGGGTTGCCAGCTTGCGATTTTAAGCATATTTACAGGCTCTTTTTTTTTTTCAATTTTTCCCTTATTATATTACACGTTGATAGCCTAATACACATAACGCAGGAATAGGTGAAATGCTGTTTTTCCCCAAAATATATTCCTTTTCAGCCCTCCAAATACTGCAAATTCTGTTTTGAGGTTGCCATCCCTCCATACTGTTTATGCCTGACGAAGATCAAAAGGCATTTTTATTATGCTTTACCCACTGATCAGTACATTAGCTAGGGCACTTTTATTGCCGTTTGGTCCAGATACATGAAGACCAACTGTAAATGAGGGGGTTTTAGGGGCTGGGCTTGGTATTGCGAGGGAGCGTAGCGACCGCGAGCCCGAGAGAGCGAAGGGAGCGAGGGGGGGGGGGGTGGAAGGGGGGGTACCCACTCCAGCAGTAGGGAGATTTTTTTTTTCATTTTTAGCGTTGCCAGCTTGCGTTAAGCATACTTACATGCTCTATTTTTTCTCTCTTTTTTTGCCCAAATAATTATAATAATAATTTTGCCCCCCCCCCCCCCCCCCGCTCCGCGGTCCCTGGGTTTGACCCAACGTCCACAAGGCGCGAAGCGGCGATGTCTGTGAGGCGCGAAGCGGCGATGTCTGTGAGCCGCGTAGCAGCAGGCCGATTTTTCATTATTATTATTATTATTGAACTCCGTAAGTGATGTTTTCCTAGCATCTAATGACGCAATGGAGACCATAAAAAGCAGTCCATGATAACGCCTTTTTAGATCAAGTAGATCCGACACTTCTTGTAGGATCAAGACGGCGATTCGCATCTAACTGTATAATAGAGCATGACGTAGAATCGTGGCATCCAATCAATTAAGCCTTCTATGATTTATGTCATTGCACTTTTAAAACCCCGTCATTATGGGATAATGTCTGAAGGGTGATTTATCGAACTCCTGCTTTTTCCATAACTTTTATACTTCGGGGTCATAACCCACATAGCAAGTTCCGAGAAGAAAAAGAAAATCAAGGTAAAATCAAAGAAAACGAAATATTTAAGGTTATATGTTTGTTCAAATTAAAGGCGCAACTTTCAACCAAACCTTGATCACAAGCTTGGACTTAACATGCGAAAAAAGTGACTTAAAGTGATTTAAAGTGTAAGCGAAAACACAAACGACCTAAGTGCCAACATTTTGTGCCAAAAACACAACAAAATATCAAACAAACAAACAAGCAAGCAACAAAACAAAATCATCTTGATTATCATTAAGTGGCACTCATGAATTGGCACGACAGTTTTCTTACTTTTATATTTCACTCTGACCGAATCCTTCGGACACGATACCGTGGAGATGAGATGAAGAAAATAATTGAAGGATCCTCGTCATTCTCCGCGTTTGATCCTTTTCCCCTGCCTGCTTGCTGGCCCACGGCGATCGGCTGTCGTGCCAAATGGTAAGGACTTGGAATCGTGCCCAGACAGGTGGGGTCAAAGGTCGAGATGTGTCTAGGAAAGAGCGGAGTCAAGTTGAATATGCCCAAGGACCAACAGCGATCTTACTTCTGAGCTCTTTACTACTTTTTTTTTTGTTCCATGAATTTCCCTCTCCAACCTGGTCTCACAGAAAGACGGCCAAACAGTTAGGACGAACGGACAGATTTCATAGGCCTACTATGCAAAGATAATCATGCACACGCACATTGTAATACACTGTAATACGATTCCAATATTCATATTTCTTCTTTTTTTTTTCAAGGCAAAACGTGATTTTATAACCGTTTTTTTAAATCATCATAATATTGCCACATCTTACATGAAATGAAAGATCCATTTTCCCCCCTTTTGTTTGTTTGTTCATTTTCCATCTGAGAAGATGGCTGGATAGCCCATATTCAGCTGGTCTTCCATGGGGTCCAGTTGGATGCTGTGAGGCGGGACCACTTCACCGGGTTAAACACCCTGCTTTTTGCGATGAATGAATAAAGCGGGATCTTTTACGTGCATGAGTTGTGACTCTTTCACACAAGCAAGGGACCTTCATTTTATGTCCTATCCGAGGGACAGAGTGCTTTGCCTCTTGCTATAGAGGGAACGGCACGATTACACACACATTGCTTAGTCCAGACTTGGTATCGAACTCGGGTCGCTTGGGACGGAGGCAGGCGCGCTACCGCCCTATTCTATGGTTGGTTTTGTTGTTGTTGTTGCTGCTGTTGTTGTTGTTGTTGTTGTTAGTTGTTTTGTTATGAGAAAGGGCTGTCACTTCAATAAGCATCATTAAGAATGTTTACTCTGACGACCCCTGCAACGTGGAACATGTCATGGAAGAGAAAATGCAACGGTCTATTGTATTTTGTACTTAATTGATTTATAGAATTTGTTTGTAAAATTTTGTGTTCTCGAAAAAAAAAATCCTATTTTACCAAAACCTTTGTTTTATCTATAGTGTACAGTGTATTCTTGTTTGAACCTTGCAATCTTGAAAAAAAAAAATGTTGCAGAAATATTACTGAAATAAAAAAATATATATATATATATTTCAAAAGTTTCAGCGGTACGGACTATCATCGGCACGTCAAATTTCAAATATCGCATTGTATTCCATAATGCCATAAAGGAGTGCTGTCGTGCCCTCTCCGTTATTTTGGGTTTGTGGGACCTTAGTAGCAATTAACCCATACTCAACGTGCACAGTGGCTACGTGCACGAGTACGAGTAGGCCAACTCTCGAGTCGGAACGTTCTATGAGGGACTCTGGGAGGTTGGGAGTATAGCCCCATCAACGTTTTGTAACCAAACAGTTCAAACTGGCACATACATGTATTCCATGTAGTTGTTTATTGTCAAACTGATTCCTTGTCTATCTTAAAAAAAAAAAAAAAAAAAAAAAAGGAATACTAATAATAATAATAATAATAATAATAATAATAATAATAATAATAATAATAAATAGGCTGTTAAAAAAGGAAAAGTGAAGAACTGATCTGATCACAAAGTTTCCCTTGACCTGCTCATAATATCATTGCATGTCTTCTTTGAAAATGAAAGCAATAAGAACACAGATCTGTCGTCTTTGGGACATGATATGGTATAAGTTTGAAATTGATAGGCAGAGGACTTTCTGAGCTAACCTCTACACAACTTTTGAGGAGAAATAAGAAGAAGAAGAAGAAGAAGAAGAAGAAGAAGAAGAAAGAAAGAATCCGTACAAAAACAGAAGCGAGAGGATACTCGGGTCACCTAAAAAAAAAAAAAAAAAAAAAAAAAAAAAAAAAAAAAAAACAGGTTTGGATGCCATTCCCCTATTGATACCAAAATCGGCTGACAAGCTTCTTCCCTGATGCAACCCCTCTAATAACATCGGCTGCTGACAAGTACAGATTAAAAAAAAACACACACACACAAAGTCGACCCTATATTTTGGGGAAAAAAGAAGAAAGAAAGTGTGTGAGTGTGGGTGTGTGTGTGTGGGGGGGTATTTAGTGGTAAGATCCATAATTATGCACAGTGTTTGGGGGGGGGGGGGGGGGGGGCTGGGGCCCCGAACCAAGGTTGCACCGGCCCTGATTGATGTCTGATAACTATGGTATTATGTACTATGATTAGGTTCATACGAAAAAACAAAACAAAACAAATCAAAAACGAAGAAGAAGAAGAAGAAGAAGAAGAAGAAAAAAAAAAAAAAAAAAAAAAAAAAACCCTCGCCCGGACGGGAAGAGGGAGAATGGGGGGGGGGGGGGGGGGGGGGGGGGGGGCGCAGAAAACCAAATCAAACAAGATAAAAACAAAACATGATGATGACGCTGACAAAATGGCAATGTTTATTGTGTTCACACAAGAATTCCATGTTTTGTAAGCTCAAATACAACAACAACAACAACAAATCGGCTCGCTCGCTGCGTTCGCTCGCCAAAATTTATTTAAAAAAAAGAAGATAAGAACAAAACGTGATGATGACGCGGACAAAATGAAAATGTCTTTTGTGTTCACACATGTCATTTTATATTTAGCAGGCAAAACATACAAATTTCGGCTCACTCGCTCGTACTAATTTAAAGTATTTTAAGTCCTCAGTTTGTTGGTATAAGGCCGTCACTATATCTTGATTAGAATTGCAAGATTTCATAAGCAAAAAAATGACAAGAATTCCATGTTTTGTAAGCTGAAATACAAAAATTCTCGGCTCGCTCGCCAAAATTTATCAAAAAAAAAAGAGAGAAGATAAGAACAAAACGTGATGATGACGCGGACAAAGAGACTATGTCTATTGTGTTCACACATGTTATTTTATATAGCAGGCAAAATGTTACATGGAGCAGCGACTGCAATTTCTTTCGTTCTGAAGCGATCGCCGATAGGATCAAAAGAGGGGGGCAACGGTTTCGAACATACGGTGGGGAGAGGGTGACGCAAAAAACAACAAATCAAACAAGATAGTGACAAAACGTAATGATGACGCGGAAATATACAAATTTCGGCTGACTCGCTCGTACTAATTTAGAGTATTTTTTCAAGTCTTCAGTTTGTTTGCATAAATCGTTATCTATAAGGCCGTCACTATATCTTGATTAGAATTGTAAATTCTCTATAACTTGTGAAATATGATGGAACGCAAAAGCAAAGCTTGTAAACGCAGGTTCCAAGAAAATACACCAGTGTAAATTTGATATGCATTCAATGGAGATAGGACACAAAGTAATAGTGACGAAACTATATAAAAACTAAATTATCAAGGTACAAAGGAAAAAGAAAATAAAAGAGATGAAAAAGAAAAGGAAAAAAAAGATTCAATAAGTAAAAGATGACAAGAATTCCATGTTTTGTAAGCTGAAATAGAAAAATTTTCGGCTCGTTCGCTGCGCTCGCTGGCTAAAATTAATCAAAATTTATTACATTCAAATCGCCTTCAAAAGACCCCTTTTAAGTGCTTGAAAAAGCATATCATGTATAGACTTTTTTTTTTTAAGTCCCTCCCGGGATGGGGTTGGGTTGAACACTTTTTCAGAAATTAGGGGCGCAATTTTCGCGCTTGCCCGGGCGCCGTTTTCCCTAGATACGCCACTGTACACAGCTATCAAAAACTACATTCTTCCGTAATTTTTTTTTTTTTTCAGTGAAAGCAATCCTAGCTTAATAATAGGAAAGTTTTGAGCAAATGATATCGTTTGTCACTGGCAAAAGTATACTTGTGGCGAATAATCATCATCACTTTATTGAAGTTAATCCAACAACAACAAAGGAAAGGACTGAAAGACGTGACAACACAAAAGAGGTAACAGAATCATTTCGATTTACATCAATACATCGCCCAGGACAAGACGTATAAATGTGCATGCAGGGCAAATGGGCATTAGATATAGACATAGGAATCCTAAATATGAATAAAACACATTATAAGTACTGTTTGGCTCTCATCTCAGAATAGTCGATCGCCAACTTCGTCCCCGCCCCCCCCCCACCCCCCCCCCCCAAAAAAAAAAGAGAGAAATGAATGTCAAACTTAAAATTTAACACGGCATCGCAGTGTGTAAAAATTACAATGAAAGGAGTAGAAGTAGTGGTAATAGTAGTAGTAATAATAATACTAATGCTACGATAATGATGGTAATAATAGTAATGATAATAATAATAATAAAATAGTAATAGTAGTAGTAGTAGGAGTAGTAGTAGTAGTGGTGGTGGTAGTATAGTAGTAGTAGTAGTAGTAGCAGTATAGTATAGTAGTAATCGTATAAAAGCATATGTGGAAACAGATGTGAAAATCTCCATGGACACTGCACCTTTGAATCATGCAGAAGTCAGACCAGAAAATAAAGAAATGAATCCTTCCGGTATTCGTTCCACGTTCATCAAATAATGAGCATAATGCAAAGATAATCCTTATAGAGACGTATCTTCACCAAAATGGAAAAATGAACGCCCCCACCCCCACCCCCACACACACTCATCTTGCAGTGATAAGGAGATTATAGGAATGAAATGGTGCCAAACAATATTTTAAAATGTAGGATACTGGAAAATGTCATTAAAGGCGAGTTTCCCCAAAATACATGAGGTTGAATGACTGCAGCAAATTATGAGTAGGAATTTCTTTGCACCGCACAGGTCTGTAACATTGAACTCTCTCACAAAAATAGTACCAGAACCGATTGTGTTTACTTGTCCTCTCCAATGCCCCACCCCTACGGACCTCTCGCGAAGATGACTTCTAAGGTTGGGATTTCACGGAGCACGCGAACGATTTGCGAAGGACGCGAATGACAAAATCCAACATTCGGAAAAGTTTTTCTCCGAATGTTTTCCGACAATGAAGCCGGAAACTATTCTTGCGCAATTTGTGCGAAGTTCCCACGACGTATGTGCGATTGTCGTGTGTATCATTGCTAAAGTACAGCATGTTACGTACACGAAGAACACGCGACGGAAATGCGAACAACGAACAATTTTCAATGATCATGGGAGAAAATGTAGCAAGGAGAGGTGGAAGCAATAAAAAAAAAATCAACTCAAATCAGCTTTCTTGAGTTGATTTTTTTTTCTTTCCTCTATTTCTCTCTTCGTTTTCTCTCATTTCTCTATCGTGTAATTGCCTACATTTTTCCCCCTAGGACGTATCTCCACTAGTAAAGCATTTGATCTTTTTTTTTTTTTGCAGTTCATCTAACACATAATCTCTATAGTTCAAATGAAATTTACATACTTAAGATTGATTTTAAGTATATTCTGCGATTTTTTTTTTTGTATATCAAATATTCTTTCTCTTTGCTAGTTTATAATTTCTTTTGTTGCTATAGTTGTTAATAATTGTTTGATGTTTAGATGTATGCTACGATTTCTATTTTTCAGAAAACGTACAGGGCATACATCCCCCAAACGTGCGCTAAACGTTCGCGAGAATGTCTCAAAAGGTACGCGAACAGTTTGCGATTACGTCGTAAAATGATCGGAAAAACTTCGCAGATTTCGCGTAACATACGCGAGACATTCTCAGAAGTTTCGGAGTCTGTTTGGGGTTTCACGAACATTTTGCGATAATCGCGCATGTCTTGCGAAGGTCTTGCGCATATGACGAAGCTTTAAAGACACTTTCGAGAACAATTCACGAGCAAATCCCGACTAAGTGTGCGGAAAAGGTTCGCGAAAAATTTCAAACTTTTTTGAAATTCTCGCCGAAGTAAAAACGACATTCGCGAACAATTGACGACGTTTCCGAACCCTCACGTTTGTTTTGCGATCTTTTGCAGACTAAAATGCGAATGCTGGATTTTGCCATTCGCGTCATTCGCAAATCGTTCGCGTGCTCCGTGAAATCCCACCCTAACGGACGTGTTTCGCTCGTCATAATACACCAAGCTAGATCCACAGTGGCTGCCAGATGCGCCCGCGAATATCTTGTGCACGCACAGTACACGAATACGTACTCACCCCACAGAACTCTTGCCTGTGGCTCACCCACGCCCTACGTATGAACTCGCTTTCCACACAATCGAGGGGTCTAGTACAGCTGTAATACGGTACATGTACAATGTACATACCCAGTGTATGCATATGGAAAGCTATCGCGGCCATTAATACAAAGTACTTGACGTAGCTCCATAAAGCATACGTCAAAAACATGTATTATTTTGAATGAATGAATGAATGAATGAATGAATGAATGAATGAATGAATGAATGAATGAATGAATGAATGAATGAATGAATGAATAAATGAATGAATGAATGAATGAATGAATGAATGTCAGTTTATTCAAAACCAAACATAAATAACAAGATAACACAAATTGCTGATACAAAAATTTACATGGTTTTTAGGACCCCGAAAGAAGCAAGGCTTGTGAGTGGGGCCCTATGCAAGGTACAAATAAGTTGGGACTCAGCAGCACAAAGGCCAACCGCCAATGATGTAAAGTGACATTCCCCATCATAATAATCAGTTGAGAGAACATTCAGATCAGTCACTGAAACCACCGACAGCAGACCAAGGTACCACGTAAGTTCACACACTAACACTACAACATGGCAAGTATATATCAGAACAATCATAATGTATATAAAATGGTAACAGATAAACCTACATAAAAAGGAGACCATAAACACACTAACATACACACACACCCACACCCTCACACTCCCATACACAACCAAACCACACAGAGCACTCAAAACTAAAGTAGGCTGGCCAATCTACATAACATCAAATAAATGTTAAACATGTAGTTTAACAAATTTGATTTGATTTGATTTGATTTGATTTTATTGGTTCCTGCATTATATCATTGCTCATGCAGATACACATATATCATATGCATTGATGGTACCATACATACAAATGGATATACATAAACATTAATTGCTAACAAGGTAAGTTTCTTCATTACCTTTAGAATGTACAGCAATACACTCGAGTTTCTTCATTGCCTTTACAATGTACAACAGAACATAATTATCAGTTGATGCAATGAAACGCAGAATACATAATACATAACATAATATAGGAAAATAAGGGTAGGGAAAAAAAACGACATTCGCGAACAATTGACGACGTTTCCGAACCCTCACGTTTGTTTTGCGATCTTTTGCAGACTAAAATGCGAATGCTGGATTTTGCCATTCGCGTCATTCGCAAATCGTTCGCGTGCTCCGTGAAATCCCACCCTAACGGACGTGTTTCGCTCGTCATAATACACCAAGCTAGATCCACAGTGGCTGCCAGATGCGCCCGCGAATATCTTGTGCACGCACAGTACACGAATACGTACTCACCCCACAGAACTCTTGCCTGTGGCTCACCCACGCCCTACGTATGAACTCGCTTTCCACACAATCGAGGGGTCTAGTACAGCTGTAATACGGTACATGTACAATGTACATACCCAGTGTATGCATATGGAAAGCTATCGCGGCCATTAATACAAAGTACTTGACGTAGCTCCATAAAGCATACGTCAAAAACATGTATTATTTTGAATGAATGAATGAATGAATGAATGAATGAATGAATGAATGAATGAATGAATGAATGAATGAATGAATAAATGAATGAATGAATGAATGAATGAATGTCAGTTTATTCAAAACCAAACATAAATAACAAGATAACACAAATTGCTGATACAAAAATTTACATGGTTTTTAGGACCCCGAAAGAAGCAAGGCTTGTGAGTGGGGCCCTATGCAAGGTACAAATAAGTTGGGACTCAGCAGCACAAAGGCCAACCGCCAATGATGTAAAGTGACATTCCCCATCATAATAATCAGTTGAGAGAACATTCAGATCAGTCACTGAAACCACCGACAGCAGACCAAGGTACCACGTAAGTTCACACACTAACACTACAACATGGCAAGTATATATCAGAACAATCATAATGTATATAAAATGGTAACAGATAAACCTACATAAAAAGGAGACCATAAACACACTAACATACACACACACCCACACCCTCACACTCCCATACACAACCAAACCACACAGAGCACTCAAAACTAAAGTAGGCTGGCCAATCTACATAACATCAAATAAATGTTAAACATGTAGTTTAACAAATTTGATTTGATTTGATTTGATTTGATTTTATTGGTTCCTGCATTATATCATTGCTCATGCAGATACACATATATCATATGCATTGATGGTACCATACATACAAATGGATATACATAAACATTAATTGCTAACAAGGTAAGTTTCTTCATTACCTTTAGAATGTACAGCAATACACTCGAGTTTCTTCATTGCCTTTACAATGTACAACAGAACATAATTATCAGTTGATGCAATGAAACGCAGAAGGGCTACAGCTTAAGCACTGCTTGATTTGCATGCAGCCCTCGTACATAATACATAACATAATATAGGAAAATAAGGGTAGGGATGACTTGCATAGAGATAGGATAGGAGAAAGGAGAGAGGAGAGGTCTGTCTGCTTTCGCTAATACACAAAGTGAGATCACCTGGATCGCTGAATAGTAAAGCATGGCAAAGTACTTTCTCACCGAGTTACAGGTGAACAGTTTTTACGTTCTTTCTGCTTAACATAAGAATTCTGTGTGTCACCACAAATGAAAAATATAGGTAAATGGTCAGAGATATCACTATACAAAAGACCAGATTTCGAATAATCTGTGTCAATATTCGTAAAAATATGATCGATCAACGTTGATGAATTGACAGTAATTCTCGAAGGCTTATCAATTGTGATATTACAAAAATTTGCTTGCAAGATATTGCAAAATCTATTTCTAAGAATGTGCTCCTCTTTCAAAAGATCAATGTTAAAGTCACCCATAATAAATACATCTTTGTTTTCTTGATTGATCAGCTCTAATAAAACATCAAAATTATCTAAAAATGAATTACTACCTGTATGAGGGGGCCTGTATATTACACAAAGTATTATGTTTTTTCTATTATACATATTGATTTCAACACATGTGCAATCAAATTCATTTCCATTATATGTCAAATCAGGCCTTTCTTTATACGATAATATGTGTGATAGGAACAGGGCGACTCCACCTCCCCTTCCGCATTTTCTATCAGAACGGACAACAGAATACCCATCAATGTTATATAAAGGGGGAGATTTGTCGTTAAGCCATGTTTCTGTGATGCCAATAGCGGAGAATTGCATATTTATCGTAGACAATAATAATTGCATATTTTCATAATTTCTTAACAGACTGCGGGCATTGACATGTAATAAACTGAAAGAATGCTCATTATTAATAAATTCTGAATTGAACTCATCAGGCAAATAATATCGACACTGGACATTTTTATATAAACATGGATTAAAGTCATCCATATTTCAAGGGAGGACAACATATAGACCATAACGTTACCATCAGCATATGTTTAAAAGTTGCCGAAAGCAGACAAGAAGAGAAGGAAGGAAAATAGCAAGTCATACAGAGTGTAAATTGTTTACGAAGTACTGTCAAGAGTAGTGTCCGCATCGCACAGGTGAGATGTCACAGTAAAGATCATTGCTACATCAACTTTCCCTGTACATACATATAAAGTCAAAATATCTTTGGAAATATTCTATTTACATTGGTAAGCCTGTACACAGCATATTTGATTACATAAGTACACATGGATATTCATATTTGCCGTGTTGCAGACTTAGAGGTCGTCAGAGAAAGAAAGGCAGAGAGGAGGATGATCGGAGAAAAAGAGAAATAGACATAAAGAAACATGGTTGTGACGTAATGAATTAAACAAGAGATATAGAGAATCTTTATCATAGTACATACACGCAGGAGACTGTAGTGACCTAACTGGAGGAAAGGAAGTTGTGCGGGACTCCAGTTCGGTTCCTCCATTTCCCGGCAAAGAAGCGAAGCTTCACACCTTTCTTGTACAGCTCCTGAACGGCTGTGGACCATTTCCTCTTCTCAGCCAGATCGTCAGCTGTGAGATCGTCTGTCATGAAGTACGCTTCCTTCGCGAGCTTCAGGCGCTGATTCTTCATGATGTCGACTTTCTCGCGGTATGACAGGGTTTTGAAGAGGATGTGTCTGGGTCGATCCTTTGAGGCTTTTCCATCGCGGTGCGCTCTCTCTACCTTGATGTCAAGGCCAAACTTCTCCTTCGTGATTTTCTCGACGAGAGCTGTGCAATCCTCGTCGGCATTGGTGGACTCGGGTATACCCACGATGCGAATGTTGTTCCTCCGCGAGAACCTTTCACTCTTGTTGATGGCTGAGTTGTGCCTCTCCACTTCTGATCGCAGCGCACTGACCTCTCTTTCCAGCTCGCCCATTCTTTTCTCCAGATGCAGATTCCTGTTCTCGACCGCCGTTACTCTCCTGCTTTCAAACTCGATAGCCTGTCCCAGATGAGTCTCCACCTGTTTGATGTTTTCAATCAAGGAATCCACCGCTTTCTTTATCATCCGTTCGAACTTTTCTGTTGCTTCATGGAAGCAAACTCCCTAATAGATATTCTTTACACTGAACTTCGAACCTAGAAAATGTTGTATTGTTCCTAATGTCAACAGGTAGTTGGTTCCACTCTTTAATACAAGTGGTTCGGAAAGAATTCAAGGAAACAGTAGTCCTTACATGAGGACAATGGAAGAGGTTTCTTTGACGTGTGTTGTAATTCTGAATCCGTGAGTTAAGGGCAGATAATTCTTTTAACTGGCAAAATTGTAGACAAGACTGAAGTTTAAACACAAAAACCAAACAATGAAACGATACTAATTCATCAATTGGTAGTAACTTTAACTAAAGGAATAATGGCTTACTCGGCTGTCGGAAGTTGGAATTGGTGACAAGCCTTATTACTTTCTTTTGTAATACTTTCAATTTATCAATGTGAGTCTTAAACGTATTGTCCCATGCAACATTGCAATAAGTGAGGTAAGGAAGAACAATGCTATTGTATAAAGTTCTTAAAATCCTCTTTGGCTATCTTAATCTATATACATGTATAACACCAACACTTCGAGAAACCTTGGGGCAAACACATTCTAGATGGAGTTTCCAAGTCAGATGCTCATCGACAATAACTCCCAAGGAATTGAACATGTTCGCTAAGGACAACATTGTGTCCCCCGATGTTTAAAGTATCAATATCATTCGGAATAATTTTACCTCTAGATCGAAATACAGTACATTTAGTCTTTTGAACATTTAGCAATAGCTTATTACAACAAAACCAAGCAAATAATTTTTTAATTTCAGCATTTGCAACCGTCATAAGAGTAACAATGTTTTTATTAGAGAGTAGTAAACTAGTGTCGTCAGCAAATAGTGAATATGAAAATATTTTTGATGAGTTAATATTATTGATATATATCAAAAACAACAAATGACCAAGCACTAACCCCTGTGGCACACCATACCGAATGGAACCAGATTGCGATTTGACACCATCAATCACTACATGTTGTGAGTGGTTAAGCAAGTAATTTTTAAACCATAATAATGCTGTTCCTCGTACTCCATAGTGTTCAAGTTTACTCAAAAGGATGTTGTGGTCTACGGTGTCAAATGCCTTTGACAAGTCTAGAAAAATTCCAAGGCAAAATTGTCCATCATCAAAGGATTTTATGATAGCATCCAACAAGTTGAAAACGCCCATGCTAGTAGAAAAATGTTTACGAAAACTAAACTGTTGTGGAATCAGAACATCTCTCTTCAATAGAAAATCGTTTAAACGCTTGTAAACTATTTTCTCTAAAATCTTAGAAAAATTTTGTAAAAGCGCTATAGGTCTGTAATTAATCAGATTCTTATTATTATCTTTTTTATACACAGGAACTATTTTAGCTACCTTTAGCTTGTCAGGCACAATTCCTTGTGACAATGATTTGTTGAAAATATCACATAATGGCTCAGCAAAAAAAAAAAAAAAAAAAAATGAATGCATTCCTTGATAACCCGAGGGGAAATATTATCCGACCCACTTGACTTCGATGACTTAAGTGAGGATACAAATTCAGTGATTTCAAATACAGAAGTTGGTCTAAAAAACAAGGATGAATTATCACTACTTGACTTTAAGTATTCATAAAAAGACTGTGGGACTGAAGAAATCTCTATACTTATTTTAGCGGGTAATCCTATAAAATACCTGTTAAAAGCTTCTGCCTCCTGTTTACTCGACACCAGAGATGATCCTTCATTGAACATTTCAGAAGGAATTGAGCACTTCTTACCTCGTCCCAACAGTCCATTAATGTGTGACCACGTATCACCTTTTACGCTTTGAAACAAATCGTTATAATAATTCTTCTTTGCTATACGAAGAGTTTTAACCAAAATGTTTTTGAACTACATATTTCTTTTTATTCACATTAGTTGGTGTTTTGACGTAACTGCTATAAAGCTTGTGTTTACGATTTATTGACTTCAATAGGCTACAAGTAACCCAAGGTTTCTTACATTGTTTCTTATATGTCACTTGGATGAGAGGAAAACACTGATCATATAAATCTGTAAAAACCCGAATAAAATATTCATATGAATCATTAGCATTATCCAATAAATACAGATCCTCCCAGTCGATATTCAATAGCTGTTGCTTAAAAGATAAAATTATTTCATCTGTTATTAGGCGCTTAAAGATGGCTTGATTGTTGGATTTAAAATTCGTAAAATCACCCCTATTAACACAACAGATAGGCATATGATCTGAAATGTCAGAACACAGAACACCAGCATTAAACTCGTTATGAATACAGTTTGTAAAAATATTATCTATGAGTGTAGATGTATTTTGAGATATACGAGTAGGCTTCGTTATGAGAGAAAACAAGCCACTTGAGTTCATTAAATCAACAAAACCTTTAACCTTATCCTCACAATTATAATTCATCAGATTGAGGTTAAACTCTCCCATAATATAGACATCTTTATTTTCCCTGTTCAATATTTGCAACTGGAATTCAGTGTTTTCTATAAAAGATGTAATATCACTATTAGGTGCCCTGTACATACAACCGACTATTACTTTCTTATTATTGTTACTACCTATTTCAACAAAAATCGATTCATAGCCCAGCTTTGCACCAGACAAATCATCCCGGCTTTTACTTGCAAATTCTTCTTTAACATACAAAGCAACTCCACCACCAGTCTTATCAGATCGACATACATGAGCAAAAGAGTAACCTGGTATCTGGAATAAAGAAACATCAGAAGTGGACTTTAAACAGGTTTCAGAAACACCAATTACTGAGAAGTTATGTTTGAGGTAGGACAATAAGGAAACTAGCTCATCATAATTTTTATTTAGACTTCTAGCATTTACATGTAGAATATCAAAATTATTACCTAACTTCCCTTGTAAGACTTCACAATCAACATAATTACAATCACTTACTAAAATATCTATTTCTTCTTGTAGATCATTATCCATTTAACCAGTAGATAGTAGTAAATGCCACCACACAGCAGTAGTACAAATATTTCATATTATTTAGTGCCAACCTAAACAATCCGGACACACGAGGAGCATACAAGCAAACAAACCAACCAGCACAAAAGCACACACCAGCAGTAACATGTTTAAATGAACTATGCAAAACAGAGCACAGCAGCCCATTAACAAAAAGGACTGCAAACATTGTGCCTATCAAGGAGAAAGAAAAAAAAATAAAAAGTGTATATAGATGTGTATATATGTAAAGAAAGTGCAGATATGTAAAGAAAAAGATTTAAAAAAAAGAATGCTCTATAAAAAATACAAGAATGAACAAAATACAAGTTTATGAAACTTGCATATCACATGTATGTGAAAAATCACACTAAAAAGATGAATATTGGGTCACTTCAGAAATGGTCATGTAAAATGAACCAACCAATATTTATAGCTTTCTAAGATCCTCAATGCATGCAATCAAATGTTTGTTACCACCCTTGTCAGTGACAAGGATGCGTCCATCCCGCGACCAAGCTGCTTTGACTTTCTCTGAAGCTCCTGCACTTTTCAGTAACTCGTGATTAGCCTTGATCAGGTCTTCTTGGATCGATTTTCCTTGCCCTTTCAGCACCCTGCACTTGGAGATAACTTCCTGGCGATCCCTATAAGACTTGAATTTCGCCATGATCGGCCTGGGGATTTTCTTTTGGCGGTGTTTTTCTTTCCAACCGTTGCGATGAGTGCGCTCCAGATCAGCCTTTGTCAGTAGTACTCCAAGGGTCTCATTTGACAGACGCAAGATGATCTCGCCGGTATCCTCGTCTGGGTCTTCGTCGAAGCCGAAAAACAGAAGGCAGTTTCTCCTCGTGTATTGCTTTTGTTGATCCACCTTGCTACGCAGTGACTTCATTTGCTCATTTTGCGATTCTATTTGACGATGACATTTTTCTATTTCTTTCGATTTACTATCAACCGCAACTTCAAGATCGAAGATTCTACCTTCCTGCTTTTCAACTTGTCTCTTTTAGATCAGCGAGACATTTCTCTACATGGATATTGACTAAAACCAAAAATCGCTGATCTAGGACAAGGTCGTGAAGCACTGCAGACAACAGGGCTGCCTTTTCATTCTCTTTCTCCTTCTCCTTCTCCTTTCCCCGGGTTGGACGGCCGGTTTACGATGTTTTGTCAGCCATGATGATGATGATGGATGTTACAGACAGTACACACAGGTGCAGGTCACACTACACTATAGGCATAGCTTCCACAAAAATGACTGCGTGGGACTGGTCACCACTGACCGCACTGCATTAGTGATGTAGATCGAGTTCTATAGATAAGGTTAAAAACAGTTATTTGACTCACATTGTCACTGTTGCTAGTACTAAAATGATATGGTTGGTGCAGCAATGGACGCACAGATTCACATTGTTTTTAGAAGTGAGAATATTCAGTTGAAAACGGCATGCTTGGGCAGAAATAAGCAAGCGCAGCCTCGGCTGCAGACGGCCAAAGAGCAACCTAATGGCCAGACTAATTGTTCTATTCAAAGATAAACAAAAATGAATAACAATTCATGAAACTTCAAACAGAGAGTAAGCCAGCCCCAATTATTGCAATTTCCGACCTCATGGAAAAGATTTGTGCAACATAAAGAGAGGAGAATAACATTCTCCTTTCTCATGTTTCTATTTCGAAAACCTACCGAAACTAGCCGAACACGCGTGATATTGTGACGACACTGAATGGAATCGACAAGGGAAAGTAGACTGCGGTCCTATAGACAATACACACATTCAAGGGTGTAACTGTTTTCCCAGGTGAGCGTCTTATTGATATTGATTTTAGCCGGGGTAAATGACATACCAATAATGCACAGTGAACGCTTTTACGTCATTTCCAAGATTCTAGCATATACACAGCATGTCATTTGTGCCGAGTTGTAATATTCTTTGACTGTTCACTTGAACCATATACGTCAACTAATCTACAATCAGGGTATTTAGTACAGGTTCTTTTTTTTTTTTTTTTTTTAATAACAAATGCACATGATAGGAACAAAGAAATTTCGGTAAATTCCAAGAAAAGACATAAACAGCCATTCCATGTAACTAGACACCAGGACCTTAAAATTTCAAGTTCTAGCAATTAAGAAAGAGTATTCATATTTGGGTAGGTATGTTCAAAGGGTGTAAATCTAATTTTTCACTGCTTTTCACTTTTCACAGCCGAGTTACACCTCCCAGAACAAAGATCACATTTACTACAAAATTGATGCCTCTTTGGTACTTTTTTGATTTTGCTACTTAAGGCTTTTTTATTATCTATAGATTCATAATATTTTTCACATAAGGTCTTATCTTATACCCATTTTACCATGTCAAGTTGTTTTTTTAATTCATATGTAATGAGATGACAATATTTTCGATTGAAAACACCCTCGAAATGTGTCACATGAGTCACAAAAATATGTCTATATTTTAGATTGCTTAAAAAGTAGTACACTGTATGAATTGTAGCTGATAAATAATGAGGATCTAGGAGTCCTCAATCATACAAGAAAATAAGGTTTCCATTGGTAAACTCCTTCATTGTGAAAAACACCAGAACAATTGTGTCACGCGAGTCACGCAAGGATTTCTTAAGGTTGTCACGCGAGTCACAGTTTACAAGTTTGAAGAAAATAAAGTCGAAGATGATTGAGATCTTTTTAAAGTAAATTCTGCCTTGAAACTACTTCATGTAAGATGTTTGATTTTCCCAATAAAGGTAAATGTTTTATGTTGATTGGTAAATAAGTAGTGTTATAATAAGTAATGTATGTCTAAGTGGATTGTCAACTTCCGTTTGGTTGGTCAATAGAAAAATGGTAGGAGGTGGGTGGCCGCCTCGTCAACAAAGAAGTATAACGCATCAGGAACTCTTCATGAAATTTACAACTACTTGTACTGTATGTTAGCTCCACTTCTGTGAAGTTCTTGGAACATTGCTTCATAAAGTGGCAACAATCAGCACATTACATTGTATGAAGATGAAAAGAAAATGGCTTCAAATCTTCCCTTGCAGATTTCCCTGTCCTCCAAATTGACTTTGCTGAGAATCATTCATGCTCCAGTTTAGATGAAGTCCAATCTGCCATTTGGAATCGGGTGCAGATAGCTCTCTATACATGAATAATGTGGCCCCAGGAGAAAATTATCACATGTCATCATCAATGATGAGGCCTACTTAGACCATGACAAAACAGTATTATGTCGTACACTGTAGTTTTTGTGGATAAGCTTATGTAAATGATCAGCAGTGAAGTGAATTGGTCAAAATATGGTTAGATGGTCCTGCAAGCCAATTCAAAATAGATTTTTTATCAGTGCCCTACCTATACCTTGAATAGAAGACTTATTGATACAATTATAGTAAATAAGAAAGAAAAAGAAAATTCATTTAAAAAGAATGATTTCCCGGAACTCTTGATTTGACGAGGGGAAAAAAAAAGAGGTTAAAGTGAATTTTTGCTGGATGTTTAATGTATTAAATGTGCTATGAGCCACCATGGTCCCATCACAGATTGGAGTTAGATGGTTTATTTGTTTTAAAGATATGTGTGATGATATCAACCATAAATAACATGTTAGGTTAAACATTTGACTCATTTTACTCAATAAAATCATTGTAGTAGGCTAAACTTTTGGTTCTGAATGTTACTTGTCACGCGAGTCACATTTTGATATGTCAACTGAGTTGAGATGAAAAGTCAAGGGATGATCAAATTTTGACTTCTTATTGCTTAATGTCTCAAAATTGAATCCAGAAAATTTTGTGTACATAGGACAAGTACTTTCTTACGAAAATCCAGTCAAGTACAGTAAAGTCAGAAATCTTCAATAGTGTCGCGTCACGCGAGTCACACAAAAAAAGTGAAGTATCTCTAACTAGAACGACTTCACATCAAAAATTTCTGTGAACCATTGTGAAGGGTCAATACCTTGATTGAAATATGTAAAATAAACAGGTCTGCAAAATAAATTTTTTCAAGTACTCAACCATAACAAGTTAAAATTTTGTATAAATGTCACGCGAGTCACGATGGAATGGCTGATAAGCATCTTTGGGACTGTGCATTTAAAAACGCTATAAATTTGAATTCACGATGAAACTTGTTTGTCTTTGAAACAGCACGTGAAGCACATTGACACATCATTGAGATGGACATTACGTGCACTTTCTATCAGTCCTGCAGAGACTGCAGGGAGCAAGTGCAGCAGCCACTACACTACCCTGCCATCCTCTTTCAGCCATTCTACAACAAGATATGTGACTGGACAATTTCGCATGCGTCAAATAATGACTGTGCATACGTATGCAACTTTGTAATAGCAAACGTATATGCTATAAGTTGACATAATTATATTATGCACTTAACCAAGACCTCTGATTTGTCAACTAAGTTTATAGATGCAAAAATAACATGTGTAGTGCCCTATGTTCTGAGGCGGTGTAAGCATACCCATGCTTAAATGGCATACACGTGCTCAACTGAGCATACATGTTCTGAACTGAGAGTTCTGATTGGTCAATTCTTGGTATCGTCAATACCTGGTGCCGTGCGCAGAGCTGCGTTTTAGATGCATTATGGGATAGCTCATAGGGCAGACTTGCCCCGGCGCCCCCGGTTTTGCGGGTTGTATATGCACTTCAGTCACTTTCCGTCTTTAACCAGGAGTATTTTTTTGGAAGAATTTCTTCGCTTTCCATCATGTGACCAGCACATTGAAGCCTTGCAGTAGCGAGCCATTGTTCCGATCACCGCAAATTAGTAAAATTTAGGACTTGTAAACTTTTTCCAGTTGAATTCTAATAGAAGGAAAAGATCAGCAAGAAAAATTGAATTGCATGGGAACTAAAGACGCGTGCAAGACAAGCGGAGGGCGACAATGGCACAGTGCATCTGTGGCAGGGCTTTTGTCTTTTTAGTGTGCGCAAAAGTTTTCTGCACCTTGGCGATGCCGATAGTCAGCTGATGCTTTCTGGAGCATACGCCGAGTAGTTCACGTTAATGGCAGCGATGGCCTTCCATACCACGGCCACAAACTGACATGTGAATGCGAACAGTGAAGTGTGACGAACTCTCGGTACGTAGTACCACCGAACTAATAGTTCGGTGCGTAGTACACGTACGTACGGTCTGGATCGACCACGGTGTGTTTGTGCGCAGTAGTCGTTATCACATTCATTTTAATTGTACATCCATCGCACGCGCACGCAGAAATCGAATCGGGACACAACACAGTAACTTGTGACGCGTTAGTACTGTAGTGTAGGTCTTGCCAACGTGGCTTGTATACTCACGTACTGTGGGAAACGGATCACAAGCGGCAAATTACTTTGAAGAATCTCATGGTATTCAGTTGAAATTTCGCGAAAAAGGGCACTACAACGGGTACAAGTATGACGAGAATAATGTTATTTTTCTCTGCAGTGTCGTGCTGCTTGCTGGCTTCAAGTGTGAGAGCATTTTATTTGCCGGGACTTGCTCCAGTCAGTTTCTGTAGACCCGAAGTGGCCAAGGCTCATGAAGATCAAGGTGATCCTGCATTTTGCAAGGTAAATTTACCCTTGGGTGCCCCAGGTGTGAATAAACTAAAGGCGGTTTAGGGTAGGCCTAATGACAATTGATTTGAAGGCCTTACATAAATTGCATGTGCTATCGAAACTATAAAAGGAAAACAGAAAAAGAAATAGAGAAACTTACATGTATGTATCTGACAGACCCAACTGCCTTTTGGATGAATAAATTTACGAATGATTGATGGGGAGCTGGCAGCAAACCTGTCACAAAATTAATGGTAACTTTAGGCCAAATTAAACTTTTTTTTTTACTGAAGTGGACACTTGTGGACACACATGTAAATTTTAACATTGCTTAGAGGTAAGACGTATGCACATGTCTATGGTTATTGTCAATGTTTTAAGATACATGTAAAATTTAATACTCTGAAGCAGTGTGCGAAAAATGGGGAAAATTAGATTACAATTTACAATCAACCTGCAAAGTGCAAGAATAGATCTAACTTCCTCTTGTAAAGTACATGTAATGTTACACTGTCACATGTAAACTTATGACAATAGTAGGGACCTACCGGTATGTGCATTTTGCAATGACATTGTTGAACATAACACTATACGTACACGGCCCAGTCGCTTTAGGGCTAGCAGTAGCATGAACATATTTCCCAATGTACAGACCACAGTACATACGATACAACTGCACATCTTCTGCACATGTAGATTTTAGATTTTTTTTTTTCAAAGCACTGTCCTGTTTTTATCAAGGCTGACTCAGCAGTGCAGTGAATATGAGATCAAAGGATGTTTAAAATATTTTTGAGACACTTTTGACAGAAACAGTCGCATGAATTAACAAGCGTTGAACATCATGACTATCTCATGTGTAGCACTGTGGGTCCATGATGGAACTTTGGGATTCAGTACAGTGGCAGTACAGGAATAGGCCCTACCATTGCCTACACTGTACTCCTTTTGAAATGTCAAGTGTGTCTTTTCTTTTCTTTTCTTTTTTTTTTTGTTGTTGTTGCAATGAATGTGTTTTGTAGATTCTCAATGATATTAAAAAAATATTTTGAAGCTTTTGAGATTTTCTCCTTTCTTTTCTTTCTACAGAGTGATATCCACTTGTTTGTCAACCGCCTTGATTCAGTGGAGAACGTGATTCCTTATGAATATGACAGGTACAATTCCCTCTCTTAGAAGCAAAGCTGTTCTGATAAGGATATCAAAAGCACAACATCAACTACATGTACTATACAACCCTGTATTACTGGATGTCGCTTAACGTTTACAATTAACATACATGTACTGACTAACTTTGTGCATTGTATGCTGTAATTCTTCTTCTTCTGATAAGTACATCACTCTCAAAGAGTATTGTCGGACTGGGTAAGCTTGTGCAAGCTTTTAAGTTTAATTTTTTGCACATACGCATTCAGAATCAGTTTAAATACACTTTGTTCATTATGTACTGAAATTCAGCATGCAATTGTGATTTCTGTATACTCTGCATGACATGATATTAGGACAGGATTGTTGATTGCTTATTAGCCCTTCATAGAAGAGAATCCCGTAATAACGCCGTATGGCAGTGACACATTGTGAAAACTCTGTACGTGTAGATTCTCCCGTTTGATCTTCTTATGAAAAAAATTAGATATCATTTAGTGGTTCTCCAAAGTAGTGTGAAACATTCAAATAAATTGCCAAATTGTTGTTTTTGCAAATTGTACATTGCATCTGAACTTTTCCTGAGAGTTTGTACAGTTACATTTGTAGATACCCTTTCCCTTGAATGAAATGTTCTTTATCTACTTACGTGTGCTCTTTTATTTGCATTTCGGAATTTGTACCTGTAGGTACTCTAATTTGTAGCCTGATGACCTGTTATTATTCCATCAGGCTACTGGGAAAGCTATTTTAGCCATGTCAGCCTGTCTATCATCTGACAAAGAGCAGAATCAATAGCTTCAGCTCCTCCTGATTAAGATGAACATTTTGATACTTCCTCCTTTCTAGGTTTGACTTCTGTCAGACAGAAGACGAGCACAGCCCCTCTGAGAATCTTGGGCAAGTGGTGTTTGGTGAACGTATCCGTTCCTCTCCCTACACTTTCACCTTTGGCAAGAAGGATGAGTGTGTAACCGTCTGCAAGAAGACGTACTCGGCAAAGGCTGAGGACAAGAAGGCTGAGACTCGCCGACTGAACTTTCTCAAGCGAGGAATCCTCCTCAATTACCAGCAGCATTGGTGAGTAATCTCTCCTCTGTGTTCAGTGCTATACAAAGTGTATTTAAAGCTTTCTTGACATCTCCTTTCCTTTTTCACCTTAAATCCTTGTCAATCTGTCAATGTTCCAAGATGCAGGGCTACTCTCAGGGAAGTGAATCCCCCCCCCCCCCCCCCATCCATGTCGTCTCTTCTTGTAAGGAAGTTGTAGCAGTAGTGGCAGTACATGAACATGTACATGTACAATGTACGTGTTCCAGTATTGAAGTGGAAGTAGGAATAGTAGTACCATAGAACTTGTAGGTGTTTCAGTAGGTGGGGAAAATGTTGGCAGTTGTAGTACAAGGAGTAGTGGCAGTAGCAATAGATAATTTTTTGTACTTGAAAGAGTGGTAGGAGTATTAGAAGTACAGTACCTGTAGTGGAACCTTATAACAATACAAGAAGTTGAATGAAAAAAAAAAATGTAGATGAAACAATTACCAAGCTGTTTGAAGTATTACTTCTGGAAGTAATCACTTATTAGTATTAGTAGTTCATTGCAGCTGGAGCTAGTGGGAATGTACAAGTGGTGAGATCAGCCATCAACAAAAGCCTATTTTACTCTTCTCATTTCACTTGTACATTTCATACATGTACCTTGCATGGTACATGGTACTGCATGCTGAACGCTCTGTCATTACATGACCATTACAGGATCGTGGACAACATGCCAGTGACGTGGTGCTACGAAGTTCAAGGTGGCGACAAGTATTGCTCACCAGGCTTCCCAATTGGCTGCTATGTGGATAAGGACAGCAACCGCAAAGATGCCTGTGTTATTGATGTAAGTGCATTGAAGTGTACAATCTATAAGGAAGGTAGTCAGATACAGGAAGCAGTAGACAGTCTCTTGTTGATATGTTTTTTATGTTTGTATGTGAGAGTATTTGTGTTGTTTCATGTTTTTAGGCATCAGAGTGTCTTTATGGGGGAGAGTGATTAGAAACTACCATGTGTTAAAGGGAAGATAAACCCCAAGAGCAATGTGGATTGAGTGAAAGCAGCAACATTAGTAGAACACATCAGTGAAAGTTTGAGGAAAATCGGACAATCGATGCAAAAGTTATGAATTTTTAAAGTTTTGGTGTTGGAACCGCTGGATGAGGAGACTACTAGAGGATATGACGTATGAGTGGACAACAATACAAAGAAAATATAAGGGAAATTCAACAAATATTCACTTTTCTAGAATCATGAAAGAGCAATGGACCAACCTCTTTCAGAAAGCAGGGGGAATAATTGCTACCCTTAACATATGTCAATATCAAGTTGATGGAATTTGTAATTTTCATGAAAAATTGATTTTTGTAGAATTTTCTAATATTTTCTTGGTATTGTTGTCCACTCATACGTCATAACCTCTAGTAGTCTCCTCATCCAGCGGTTCCAACACCAAAACTTTAAAAATTCATAACTTTTGCATCGATTGTCCGATTTTCTTCAAACTTTCACTGATGTGTTCTACTAATGTTGCTGCTTTCACTCAATCCACATTGCTCTTGGGGTTTATCTTCCCTTTAAAGGTAGGGAATCCCATTTGCATGCCTTAAATGAAGAGCTGTATAAATACAGTGGTAAGTTGAAGAGAGTATCATTTTAGAAACTCCCATAAAGTATTGAAAGTGGAAGGTATCATTTAGTACATTTTTATTGACCGTTAGATTTTGAATTGAATTTTTTTCAGGGCTCACCGTAAATTCCAGTACATTACTAGGCTACCTTTGCAGACCCATGCACTGCATGTGTGTCCATCATGTATATTTTGTGAAGAAAGTTCATCAAAACTTACAAACATTTCCATATACATTCTTGCCACACACTCTATATGTTATTACATCAGCTCTTATACTTTTAGATTTGTGTTTATAGATAAAAAATACAGAAGACTTCAACAAAAAGGCTTAAGTGTGGCTGACACACAGAACTACTGAGTAGTTGAGTTTTGTGCATTATTCAAATTGTAGATAACTGTTGACTTCCAAATTTCTCAGCAGTGGCCTAAACAAGTCCCCTGAGGTTCATATTTAATGTTTTGCTGCATTTTAGGAGGTCTGTAAAAGGTATCCCCTACCTTTAAGGATCCTTCCATTTGTTTTTTATATATAATGTAGAAGAGTGACCTATGGTATGAGCGTTAGTTTTTGTCACTCCTATATGTTGTACACGGAACTTTTCTTGAGGTCTAATGCTTTCTTTAGAGGTAGCTGTGACTGATAGCAGTATTACAGGATAACCACTAGAAAATTATTACTATGAATATTTTGATGTGTTTGACCGTGTCCATTTAAGTGTCAGGCAAGGGTTTTAAATTGCACTGTTTGTTGGTACAATTTATGTCAGTGTGTGTGTGTGTGTGTGTGTGTGTGTGAGTGTGTTTGTGCATGCATGTATTTCAGCTTCAATCCAGACCCAGTAGCAAACGATGACACACTCCATGGATGAAAAGACCCCACTGCTGTCAAGTTTGTTGTCCCCGCCGAACGAGTTCGAGCAGGGGACTATGAAACGGGCTCCGTACGTGTGTGTGTCCGTGTGTCCGTCCGTCCGTCCGTCCGTCCGTCCGTGTGTCCGTCCGTCCGTCCGTCCGTGTGTCCGTGTGTGCGTCCGTGTGTGATCAAAATCTTCAATTTGCTACTTCTCTGTCATTTATGAGCCAATTTTGATTCTGTTTGCTTTATATGATAGCACTACATGGGAGCTTTGAAACTTCTACACAGAATTTCAGTCGTGACCTTTGACCTTGACCTTTGACCTATATTGTACATTTTGCTACAAAATGCTACTCCTTCGCCATTTCTAACCCGATTTCGATTCCGTTTGCTTTATGTGATGGCACTAGGTGAGGGCTTCAAAACTTCTACACAGAATTTTGACCTTTGACTTCTTTGACCTTTGACCTTGATTTTTTGACCTATATTGTACATTTTGCTACAAAATGCTACTCCTTCGCCATTTCTAACCCGATTTCGATTCCGTTTGCTTTATGTGATGGCACTAGGTGAGGGCTTCAAAACTTCTACACAGAATTTTGACCTTTGACTTCTTTGACCTTTGACCTTGATTTTTGACCTATATTGTACATTTTGCTACGAAATGCTACTCCTTCGCCATTTTTAACCCGATTTCAATTCCGTTTGCTTTATATGATGGCACTAGTTGAGGGCTTCAAAACTTCTACACAGAATTTTGACCTTTGACTTCTATGACCTTTGACCTTGATTTTTTACCTATATTGCACATTTTGTTACAAAATGCTACTTCCGGCGGGGACATATGTTACGCACCGCGTAATTTCTACTTTTCCTTGTTTTAGTGGAAATGATGTTTCATACATGTAAGAAAATCAGATTGTCTCAAATGACATTTACCTAGTTGACCGAGTACTTGCCATTCTGACTTTGTTTGCAGGCTCACTATGAGAAGCCAGAGAACTACTATGTCTTCAACCACGTCAACATCACTATTGCCTATCATCCTCTTGATGAGGTGGAGGGTGTGAACAGGCTTGTGTCTGCAAAGCTAGAGCCATTCAGGTTGGTACTCTTCTTCTTTTTTTTTTTCCTCCAGGTTGGTACTCTTTTTAACACATCCACTTTCCCCAAGTATGAGCAAAAGTATGGTGCAGTAGCTGTACAGCAAAGGACCAGTTTTCCGAGTGTTACGATATGAATTTAGAAATGTAAATAAATGATAGCTGTATTTTTCCTTTGTTGCTTTAAATTCTTTGGTTTGTTTGTTTGGTTTTTTTTTTTCAAGTTGTTTTGCTAATTTGACAATTGCCTTTTGCCCAATAGGCCAAGTCCGAGAAAGGAATATTATCTTACATTGTAGCAAATCACTTTGTGTTTATTCAAAAAAAAAAATTACATGTAACATATTTCTTCATCCATTGCCAGACATCATGTACAAAGTTTGTCTTTGCAATGAGATACACATAGATATTTGAAGAAATCTAGCTCCAGAGGATCCACTCAATTTGTACAAGTAGAAAGAAAGAAAAATGTATCACATTCCATTCATATGTGGTGTACATTGTGCACAAATGTCTTCATGGAGAAATTTTCCCAAAAAAAGTGTTTGTAGATTTAGCAGATACTCAAAGATCAGTTAGATGCTCAATGAAAGTTTGAAGACAATCGGACAATTCACTCAAAAGGGTAGGGTAACTCCTCATGCTGGTATCTCTTGCACAGGACTTGGCATCGCTTTGAGCTGTCACAGCTGTAGAAGGATTTTTCACAACTATTCACTTTTGTAGGACATCAAGTGAATGCTTGGCCTAGCTCCCCAAAGATAGGGAGAATATTTACCACAAAATATCTCGGCAACAGAAATAAAAATGAACATGTAGTTTTCATACAGGAAGGTCACTAATATTCCTGCATTTGCTAGATCCACATACAATGTAGGTACTTCTCTCTGAAAAGTTCCCCATCAGTAATTGTCATTTATATATCAATTGCATGCAACAAATATATCTCATCTCTTCCTTGATCACAGCATCAAGCACAAGAAAGAACGTGAGTGCATTTACAGCACTATGGCTGGCTATGAAGCTATGTCCATCAAAGGAAGCGACCTCAAGGAAGATGTCGACATCACCTACACCTACTCTGTCTATTTTGTGGTGAGTCCTTTGAATAATTACAAAATATTTTAAGCAGAATGAGTACACTTCATGCATACATCTCACCCCCCCCCCAAAAAAAAGAAAAACAACCCCACAACAACAACAACAACAACAACAACAACAAACAAAAGAAGATAAGAAAAAAGTACAGTCTTGTTTTAATGAGCTTGAAAATTTAAAATGATGTATTTGGATCAATGAAGTTGCTTTGGGATTTTTGGTATTTCCCAAGAAAGTAATTTTCCATCTGGATAGAAAGCATGAATACTGTACGAGCTGAAATTTTCGCGTACAGATATTTTTGGGAATTGGTCCTTCGAGGACATTTTCGCGTGTTGTTAATTTCGCGGTTGCGAGGGTCTAACTGAACTTACTTATTTGCGCGTTGTTATTTTCGCGATTCAAAGGCGATTCGCGAAATTCGCGAAAATAAAACCACCGCGAAAATTTCAGCTCGTACAGTATGGTAGATTAGTAATATTTCCACAGATTTTGTAGAGCCATTTTTTTTCTATTGACTGGCTTTGGTCTCTTTTCAATTTCCATTCATTAGTTCCATAAAAGTGTGTATGGAGACACACAGCAGGGGAAAAAAAAAGCTTGACAGAATTGTGAGCACTAGCATTGCTACTTAGAAACAAAACAAAACAAAACAGATAAAAACTAATGATTAAAATGTGTTCAGGGAGTATACCTGATTTTAGGGTAAGTTGATTGCCATTTCCTTCCATGACGGTTGCTATTGAGTTTTGATTCCCTTCTTGTCCTACACACAATGTGTCAGGCAAGTTTAGTATACGATAATGAGTTGTAGAAGGCCCTTCAAATCTCCTGTATCAAAATCTGATGTAAACTTTGTAACTAAGAAGTCTCAGCTTGGAAGTCATTTGGTGTTTTGTGATGCAAGATCATGTTTAACAGTACTAAGACTAGTGACAGAAAGGAACCAGCCCAGCAGTTAACCACTACCCCATGTTTGTGGGGGAATGCTCTTTTACAGAGCTTTGGAAGACTTTTGTGAAGACAGTTTGCTGTAGGAACTCTCTGTAGAGAAAGTAATTTTTTTGTACTTCATGGAAGGAGCTACACCCTCCCTTAACTGACTCTTTCTTGTGAGGCTGTCCAAATTCACATGCCTCCAGCAGCAGGCAAGGGAAAGGAAACCGACAATGCATTTTTTTTGCAGCTACTTTTTTTTTTTTTATTTTTTAGTACGAAATTTGTGTAACTTCCTGAGTTTTGAAACCAAAGAGATTTTCATGGCAGCTAGCTCTCCAACGTGACTTGTAATTACTGTCAGAGCAAAGCCATGCCATTCTAACTCTTCATGTGCCATGGTGGAAACCCCCTTTGTGCCACATTATTCTGAGACACTAACAATTTCATGCTTTGAGAAAATATTCTGTTTTTCAAGTCAATGTAACTTCTATAGATTTCTGTTGAGCTGGGCAAATAGTCTGTTAAGTTGTAGAGAAAATGCCAAGCTTTGCTTTGATGTATCATTCTATGACAAGTCTACATGATTGTTTTTCTTTCACATGACCAGTAGATTCTACCTACATGTAGCTACATTACTGCAAAGGCATGACTTTTGCACACAAAGCAGTGACAGAAAGTTAGAAATTACTCTCAAATCCAGTAGAGAACACCTCTTGATAGTCAATCACTACATGAAATGCAGGCCATATGTGAGAGGAACGGAAGAGCGAGAAACGCTTTCATTGTACTGTGGTATTTGGCGATTTATTGATCGGAGTGGGCAGATTGGTACATTTGAGCAGAATATGCAAAGTTGGCACGCCATTGACTGAGTAGGACGTGCAAACGTGGCACATAAAGAGTTAATACATGTGCTGATGACATTGAAGATCAGTCTATGTACAGTGGGCAAAGCTCTCATCCCTATTCTTCAGAGCAAAGAGTGGAATAGATCAAAAGAAACTGCTGTGTCTAATTGAGTAGTGTCATATGTTGTACAGTCCTTGGTCCTAAATCCCCCCAAATTTTAAAGTTGTATATGGTATGAACACTGTTGAGCAGAGAACAATTTGAGAAAGAACCAATTAATGTTCAGTTCCTCCCATGTGTGCACAATCACTCTCTCCTTTCCAACCCTTGTCGATTCGCCTTGTAGCCGAACAAGAAAGTGCGATGGGCGTCTCGTTGGGATTACATCCTGGAGTCCATGCCTCACACCAACATCCAGTGGTTCAGGTTGGTACACCTCACTGTCACTCCTGTGTGGAACACTCTCAGGGGAACTGTGCCTTGACATAAAATAAGTGTTTAAAAAGTCTGTAAAGATAGATGAAATTAAAAGGAAGATCTTTAGCTATTTGATTTCAGTCAATTGTTAGATTAGATATTCTGCATGTAATTCACCAGTAGTAATTACATGTTTTATCAGGGTAAGCAGTTGGGGAATTTCTGTGGGTTTGATGAAGACATTCTTGTGTAAAGTATTATGATTGTTTGGAAGTCAAACTGTACCACACAAATTTGCTCTCAATCAACTACTTGGTAGACTAGGCGCTGGAAGTGTTGCAGCTAGTTATTTCACTGGCATCAATCTCGTTCTTTTTGCCGGAAGTGAAACTAGACATCTGTACTTCTCATGATATAATCACTGTCAGAATAGGGAATGCAATAACTACATCAGTGATACTTTGTGAGGTCTGTCTTGACCCAAGCTATTTGCAGCATTATTCTTTGCACACTTTGTAAAGGTTAAAGCACATTTATTTGACCCACTCAAGACACTTCATATTACAGTGTAAATTGAATGCTCTCCATATTACCTTTTTCTTTTTTAACTGTCACATCTTCTCTCCAGTATCATGAACTCCTTGGTGATCGTCCTCTTCTTGTCTGGTATGGTTGCTATGATTATGCTACGAACCCTCCACAAGGACATCTCTCGTTACAACCAAGTGGACCTGGTACATTATTCTCTTCACTTTGTATTACATGATTGCAGGGGAAAAAAAAATTGCCTACCTTCTCACTTCTTCAAATGCAAAAGATTCCACCTGTGCTATATTGGTATTCAATTTCATAATCAGTGCAGTATCACCAAATGTATGGTTTTGCAATGTATATGTCTGTGATTCATTAAGTTATTTTAGGCAAATAACATTGCAGTGCAATAGCAGACACAATGACAAATTTGCCCGCAGCCCAAAAGTGATGTAGGACTCCATTGTGAGTTCCATTATCACTCCTCATCTGGATGATTTGGATTTCTAACCAGGAGAAATCAAGAATGAATGAATTTTTAATGATTTTACAAGTGAGCATTTTGATCAATAGATATAATTTGAATGAGCACATTCATTGATAATTGTGGAAAATATACAATTTCTAATGTGGGATAAATGTCATGTGTATTGCCCTGAAATATGTGGTCTGTATGTATGTGTGTATGTATGTATATGTGTACAATGTATTTGTATTTCTGTGTGTACACATGTACGTATGTCTGCAGGTTTTGTGAGTACAATGTGCATACGGGTATGTGTGCCCATTTACATTTGTATACTATGCATGCACTGTACATGTATATTCATTGTATATATAATCTCCTCATGTAAATGTGTGTGTGTTTGTTTGCTGTCTGTTATTTTAGGAGGAGGCTCAGGAAGAGTTTGGCTGGAAGCTGGTTCATGGAGATGTCTTCAGGCCTCCTCGTAGTGGCATGCTGCTCTCAGTCTTCCTTGGATCCGGGGCCCAGATTGTCATCATGACCTTCATCACTCTCGGTGAGTTCTTACCTCGAGCAATAATAATTTTGCCTTTGTTGTGTGCCAAACGAAGTTTGAAGGGGGTATATTGGAATCAGCGGACGGTTGGGCGGTTGGGTGGTCGGGCGGTCGGGTGGTCGGTCCGTTGCAAATCTTGCGTCGCGAACTACTTCCTCAGTTTTCAACCGATTCCCATAAAACTTGGCACAGATGTGTGCCTTGGGTTGTAGATGTGCAAGACGTATTTTTTGACAGTACCCAAAAGTACGTTGCCATGGTAACAGCATATTATGGGCAAAAATGGGTACAAATCTTGCGTCGCGAACTCCTCCCACAGTTTTTGATCAATTTTTGTCTCGCCCACCGGAGGTGAAGGCGAGACTAAGGGATCCAAATGGCGTCCGTCCGTCGTCCGTCGTCCGTCCGTCGTCCGTCCGTCGTCCGTCCGTCGTCCGTCCGTCGTCCGTCGTCCGTCCGTCGTCCGTCGTCCGTCCGTCGTCCGTCACAAATGTTAAAGTTTACCTGCAAGACTCTCTTATGATGCATAACTTGGCATCTGTTACAGCAATGGCAGCCACACTTGGGTGATAGAAGCACTAGGGGTATCTTCATGTTATGGTGTTGTCAGAGGTCATGTGATGATGTCAAAGGTCATTTGAGGTCATATATTAAAGAGTATGTGCAAGACTATCTTTTCTATGTTAAAGTTTACCTGCAAGACTCTCTTTTGACAAATAACTTCACATAAGTTGCTTGGATTACAACTTAACTTGGGTCATAGATGCACTGGGGGTACCTTCATGTTATGGTGCTGTTGGAGGTCACAGGATAAGGTCAAAGGTCATTTGAGGTCAAACGTTAAAGTTTACTTGCAAGACTCTCTTATCACATGTAACTCAACACATGTTGCTACAATGGCAATCAAACTTGGGTGATAGATGCACTGGGGGTACCTTCATGTTATGATGCCGTAAGAGGTCACATGATAAGGTCAAAGGTCATTTGAGGTCATGCGTTAAAGTTTACTTGCAAGACTCTTATCACACGTAATTCAGCACATGTTGCTACAATGGCAATCAAACTTGGGTGATGGTAGATATCTCTTGGGAAGTTGAAGGTAACCACAAGTTCAAAGGTTACAGACAGGGGTCAACGAACTTTTAGGGCTCAATGTTAAGTTTTTAGGCCGCATTTCGTTTATGGCTCATAACTTTTGATCCCTTTGTCCGTTTGTGACCAAACTTGGATGAAAGATGTCCCTTGGGGAGATGAAGGTCGTCACAAGGTCAAAGGTCACAGACAGGGGTCAACAAACTTTAAGGGCCCAATGTTATGTTTTTAGGGCGCGTTTTGATTGTGGCTCATAACTTTTGATCCCTATGTCCGTTTGTGATCAAACTTGGACGGTGAATGTCCCTATGGGATTTAAAGGTCATCACAAGGTCAAAGGTCACAGATAGCGGTCAACAAATTTTTAGGGCCCAATGTTAAGTTTTTATGGCGCGTTTCGATTATGGCTCATTACTTTTGATCCCTTTGTCTGTTTGTGACCAAACTTGGATGGTGAATGTCCCTTAGGGTGTTAAAGGTCACCACAAGGTCAAAGGTCATAAGCAGGTCAATTAACTTGTGGGAGTTAAAAAAAATATTAATTCCTTGTACGCGAATGGGCGAGACACAATTCGGCGATTGCCTTGTTATGAAATTAGGTGCAGATGTTCATCTGAATATGCTAATGTGCAAGACACATATTTCCGCAGTGCCATGGTAACGGCATGTTATTGGTAAAATATAGGGCAAAATGCTTCATGGCAAAACTGCTTCATCAGTGTTCTTCCAATTCTCATGGAATTCATATTGAATGTTTGTCTTAGGATATAGGTCAGCATGACACATTTCTTGACAGTTGCAAAAAGTATGTTGCCATGGTAACAGCTCACATATTATGAGCCAAAATGATGGAAAATTTTGTGTTGCAAACTACTTCCTCAGTTTTTGCCCAATTTCCATGAAACTTGGTACAGATGTGTGCCTTTGGTTGTAGATGTGCAAGACGCATTTTTCGACGGTACCCGAAAGTACGTTGCCATGGTAACGGCATATTAATGGCAGAAGATCAAGGAAAGATCTTGCGGATTTAACTACTTCCTCAGTTTTTTGACCAAAGCTTATGAAATGTTGTTTGGCAGGGGTATAACCAGTCGCTGTAGCGACATTTCTAGTTGTTTTTGGTTTATAATACTTCACTGTTTTCTTGACACAGTTTCATAGAAGAATTATGATCATGAGCAGCCATGCAAAATGGATAATGGATTCATCACATTTGAGGTCATGTGCTCTGCAGATGAAAGTTTTGGTTCAGGTGGAAGTGTAACTTCTGAATATTGTTTGTTATTTTTGCTGTGATAAAATCAAAGATAGAGGTCAGTGTAAAGCCTTGAACATAATCATCTACAACTGAAATTTCAGTTATCAAATGCAAACATCAAAGAGAAGGCCATGGATTTCATACAAGACATCTGGCACTTGTACCAGAACGAGATTTGTGAAATAATTATAGCAAGTTTTATAAAGATTCCAGTGAAAATTTTATAATAATTGAATGAAAGGCCACACTCATCCTCACCTTTGCATTGGAAGCAAATCAATATGTATTTTATTCTATGTCTTCAAACGTTTGCATGAACATGTTCAGGATACGGAGGGATAGAACAAGATCAAGGAGTGCTGGAGACAGAGCAATGGCTCATTTTGTGTACAATGAATACCATGGTGGTGTGTTGTTCTGTATTCTTGCCAATTGTGAAGATAAGGCTGTGGATCAGGATCATACGTATATGCATCATAAGAGAAGGACCAAGGCAATGCAATATGAGTAATTAAGGGATTGTTACGTACAAAAGCTCGCAGACTTGCCTCTGCCCCTCAAAATGTGCTGAAATGCCTGCTACTGCCCTTATGCATGTGTGTTTAAATGTGAGTGTGTTTTTATATTGGATATTTGTATATGAGAAATTTCATATATCTACATGTATGCTTGGTTCATTATGCCTGCATCACATCACTCTGTAATTCAATCTTCTGAATGATGTCATAATTGATACTGACTTCATTGGGTAGGGGTTGATATTGTTTGGAGCCCAATATGTGCTAAAAGGGCAAAGTTATGCAGTTTAGCCACATGTAACTTTCCTTGCTGACATTCATTTCTGTATTTCATTCCTGTCTTCCCCCTTCAGTCTTTGCCTGTCTAGGATTCTTGTCGCCAGCCAACCGAGGTTCCCTCATGACTTGTGCCCTCGTCCTCTACGTCCTGCTGGGATTCATAGCTGGCTTCGTCTCCTCGCGCATGTACAAGAGTAAGGAACTTAGCTCTAATCCTGTTCTACACCATTTACTAAGCTTCCATCTAATATGTTTTTATGCCTCCGCAACGAAGTGGCCGGAGGCATTATGTTTTCGGGTCGTCCGTCCGTCCGTCCGTCCGTACGTCCGTCCGTACGTCCGTCCGTACGTCCGTCCGTCCCGTTTTGTTTTTGTCGATATCTCAAGAACCGTGTGGTGGTTTTACATCAAACTTGGTATGAGGGTATATCCTTGGGGGATAATACTTTGTGTGGATTTTAGGGTCACAGGGTCAAAGGTCAAAGGTCACAGGTTATTTTGTGAAAAAAAATTGAAATTCCACATATTTCTCCATATCTCGCAGATGGTTCAAGGTATCTTCATAGAACTTAGTATATATGCTTGTACCGATGGGCAGTGATTATCTAGGGAAGTTGGGGGTCATGGGTCAAAGGTCAGGGGGTTCAAAGGTCAAGGTCAACTCCTCAAAATATCACTACTTTCCTTAAAATGCAATATGCCTGAAGGTTTTTTTTTTTTTTTTAACTGGATGTATGGCATGTATTACCCAATATATATTTTTGGGGAAGTTTCTTGCCAAAAGGTCAAAGGTCAAAGGTCAAGTGAAAGTTCTAAATTGCACTTTTTCCTCCATATCTCGAAAATAACTCAAGGTATCATCATGAAACTTACATATTTATGCATGTTCTACCTAACAGTGATTCTCTGTGGAACTGTGAGGTCAACGGTCAAAGACCAGGTTTAGATAATGCTATTTTCCCATTTGATACTGAAATTATACTTTTTCTCAATACCTTGAAAATTACTCAAAGCATAAACTTATAAAAGGGTCAAAAGTCAAGTAGAAATCATTAGTTCCCCAAATACCTGCACTCTGACATTTGAATAATTCATCCAATTGAACCTAGTTCTAGGAAAGTGAACATTCAGCACATTTGTGGCAAACCTGTCATTTTAATATTTTGCCAATTGTGTGAAACTGTCATCACACATTGTCAAGACATTGTACTATAGACCTATTAGGAGAACCATGCATGATGGCGGAGGCATATCAGTCGCCGTAGCGATATATCTAGTTACACCATTTTATAATGTAGGTATTTTCTCCATCAAATATATGTAAATTATATCTATCGTTTAAAAGCTATTGTTTATTAATTCAAGTTTTCATGCATATTGTATGCGATTTTCCTATTTTCAAAACTGAAATGGGTGATTTTACCCTTAGAAAATGCTTTTCACTGTGCATCAGTCTATATTTAGATGTAAGAAGTTTGACAGCCCTATGTATTATATATGCTGACACACACTTACCTTCCTATCTCTTCTCTTTCCCGTGGCCAGCATTCGGCGGTGAGCGCTGGAAGTCCAACGTCATCTCCACCAGCTTCCTTGTCCCCGGCACCATCTTCACCGTCTTCTTCATCCTGAACCTGCTGCTGTGGTACAAGCACAGCTCGGCTGCCATCCCCTTCACCACCCTCATCGCTATCCTGGCCCTCTGGTTCTGTGTCTCCACCCCTCTGGTCTTCATTGGTGCCTACTTCGGCTTTAAGAAGAGGGTAAGCCTGCCCCCTTACATGCATGCATTGAAGTCCATCAGTTGCGATAAAAAAACAACCTGACTCAAGAATTACATTCACATTTGAATGGCCAAGATTTAGTGTTTACACTGAGAGATGGACATAATATGTTGTATGCTTAGCAAAAAAAAGAAAAAATTATGAATAGCTAGAAAAAATTTCGATGGCCAGTTAGGAAGAGCATTTGAAGATTGCTCCCAGATGAATTTCCTTGTTTTGTGTACATCTGTTATTGTAGATCTTTCTGTTAGCATACTGTCACTGTCTCATTCTCTATCACTCTCTCTCTCTCATTCGTGTGCAGCCCATCGAATTCCCAGTGCGCACCAATCAGATTCCACGTCAGATACCCGACCAGTCTTTCTACACCCGCCCCCTACCGGGTATCATCATGGGTGGTATCCTCCCCTTCGGCTGCATCTTCATCCAGCTCTTTTTCATCCTTAACAGCATCTGGTGAGTACCTCACCCACCCGTTGCCCAGCCAGCTTTCTGATTTTAGATTACCAGTAAATACCTGTGCTGGTTATAGTTGTTGGCGGGTCTTTTTTTTTTTTTTTTGGGGGGGGGGGGGAGGGGGTTGACAACATGCATTTAATTTCAAAGCAAATGCTCTCTATGTTTATCACTGTTGGGGTGACAAAACCACATATTGAAAAAATGTCAAATGTTCAGGAGCGCAGAAAACGTGGCAGCCAAAGCACTATAACAAATAGGATTGCCTTACCTGTAACATGCCATAGTGGCTTGATTTTGGAGGTAAGACAGGTAGGATTTAGACAGGACATCACCTTAAGTGATTATCTGACAACTAATTCGAAAAAGGGATTTTCACCAAAATCTCAGAGAACAAGGTATTGTCACCCCTGCGACATTATGACACCGAGTGATAATAAATGATTACCATTCTCTAACAAAGCTCAGGACAAGCTGATATCATGCTTGCAGCATCCTACCCCACAGATCTAGGGACAGACAAAGCCAATGGGACACTCTCCTCATCCCTTCAGGGTGTAAGACTAATATACCGAGTGGTCATCCATGTATGCCTTTCAATGCAGCAGTCATTGTAATGACAGCTCATTTTGTGTCAAATGGTAGTCCATAAAGAATCAAGCAGAGACCATAACATATATCTGCCAATGTGGATGTGGTAGTTGAAGAGTTAATGCAACCCATTTCACAAGTGTCTATTACTTCAGTCACAACACTGTACCTTGCCAGTGATGTCAACCAGCACTGATTTATTTAACCCTTCACATCCCTACAGGTCTCACCAGTTCTACTACATGTTTGGCTTCCTCTTCCTTGTGGCTATCATCTTGGTTATAACCTGCTCTGAGGCCACCATTCTCCTGTGCTACTTCCATTTATGTGCAGAGGTGAGTGGCTTAGCTCAGCTTCCAGACTGCCTGTTTCTTTATTCATGGGGTTCCTTCCACACTGACAGTGACAGGCCATTTAGAGTGATGTGTATAGCAGATGATGGTTATGACCACAATAATGATGAGGGAATCGTATATGGGAGATGATGATGATGATGATGATGGTGATGGTGATGGTGATGATGGTGGTGATGGTGGTGATGGTGGTGATGGTGGTGGTGATGGTGGTGATGGTGATGATGGTGGTGATGGTGGTGATGGTGATGATGGTGGTGGTGGTGATGATTGATGATGGTGGTAATGGTGATGATGGTGATGATGGAGATGGTGGTGATGGTGATGATGGTGGTGATGGTGGTGGTGATGATGGTGATGGTGGTGATGGTGATGATTGATGATAGGTGGTGATGGTGATGATGGTGATGATGGAGATGGTGGTGATGGTGATGATGGTGGTGATGGTGGTGATGGTGGTGGTGATGGTGGTGATGGTGGTGATGGTGATGATTGATGATGGTGGTGATGGTGGTGATTGGTAATGGTGATGGTGATGATTGATGATGGTGGTGATTGATGATGGTGGTGATGGTGGTAATGGTGATGATGGTGATGGTGGTGATGGTGATGGTGGTGATGGTGGTGATGGTGATGATGGTGGTGATGGTGATGATGGTGGTGATGGTGATGGTGATGATGGTGGTGATGGTGGTGATGGTGATGATGGTGGTGATGGTGATGATGGTGGTGATGGTGATGATGGTGATGATAGTGGTGATGATGATGATGGTAATGATGGTGGTGATGATGATGAAAAGGAAGTACAATGTTTGCAATGATAGCGAGGATGAAGAAATGCGATTGGCATGAAGATGGTGATTATTATTGGAACAGTAGGGCTAAAATGAAGATGATAATGAAAATGATGGTGATTGTTTTTTGTACATTTTTCGTAGTACTGGGCCCCGTTGCTAGAAACTTTGCGTTTAAACGCAACTTGCAACTGATTGTCACTGGCCAATCAAAATCATTGTTGCATGCATGTCTTCTTAATAGGGCAGACCCTGAACCAATCAGAATGGTTGTTTGAAAATTAGCAATTATTTGCAATTGATTGCAACTTTCTTGCAACGGGGCCCTGGTGACGTGAATATGAATAGGACAGGTTCTTGCTTTAATTTTCATTAAAAAAAAAATGTTCTGTTTGTGCGCTTTCAGTTCAAAAAAGTATAAAGATGTTACAAATACAGAATGACAAACGACAAAGCAATCAAATACATTAAGACTACATCTTGCAACTGATTAGCAATTTGCCCTACATTGATGTGAATAAGCATCAAATTAATCTGTGTTTAGTACATAGCAGCCATGATAAAATAATCATGGTCATACATGCTCGGGCAGGATTTGAAGCTACAACCTCCTTATTACCGGACAGGCGTCTTATTGACTAGACCACCGAGCTTTCGCTGACAGCCAGTACTGGTACTAATCCTTATAGCATGCAGCGGATACTAGGTAATTATTGTAAGATACAGTCTGTCCGGTAATCAGGAGGTTGTATAGGCTCAAATCCTACCCGAGTACACTGTATGTGTGCCCATGATTGTTTCATCATGGCTACTACTAAACACTGATTAATTTGGTGCTCATTACATTCACGCCGATGTACACTGTAGGGCAGTTTGTCATCAATTGCAATCCAAACAACTCAGCACAAGAATTTCAGGACTCTGAAAGATTGTAGCATTCTGTAAATTGACCAGTGTTGACTACATGTGTAAGCAGTAGGTCCGCATTTCCTTAATTCAATACGCTCATGCAAATTGTACCATGAAAATTTACCAAAGCAAAGCATGTTAAAAGAAACTCCTGAAACATGAGCTGTATTTTTGCTTTCTTCTTGCCCAGGACTACCACTGGTGGTGGCGGTCCTTCATGACCAGCGGCTTCACAGCGGTCTATTTCTTCATCTACTGCATCCACTACTTTGCCTCCAAGCTCATGATTCAAGGTCTGGCCAGCACCATCCTTTACTTTGGCTACACCGCCATCATGGTTGTCCTCTTCTTCCTATTCTGTGGTAAGTGCCCCACCCCCTTTTTTTCTTGCAAAAGATACTTTAAAGGGACTGTACAGTACTGGTTGAGGTGGGGATTCATGTTTTGAACGTTCGTAAGTGAGATAATGAGGAACCTCTTATGAAATATGAAAGATCATGTAGAATATTTTAAGAAGGATTCAACATTTATTTGATGAAAATTGGTTTTCAAGTGGCTGAGATATCAAAAAAAAGTGATATTAAAATAAAAGGCATCAGGCCACGCCTTTTATTAGGATCTCTTTGTTTTTCAAAACCGATTTTCATCACATAAACTTTTGATACCCCTTAGAATTGCATGCTCTTTGACATCTCATAGAGTGGTTTCTGAATATCTCGCAAAACGTTAAAAGCTAAATCCTCACCTCAACCAGAAGTGTACACACCCTAAAAGCAGAAACTTTGGCACGAGCAGTATTTCTTAAAGTTTTTATTGCGGTTTAAATTTTGTGGACGATCATGACAGTTGAGCAAGTACTTTGACAGCTCTCCGCTACCATTGCACATACATGCTTCAGTAAAGGGTGTAACTAGGGCCACATAATGACAGCAAAGCCACTAAAACTTCAGGACTATCAAAAGTGAAGAAAATGAAAAATTACCTATCATACCCCAATGATATGGCCACCTTGAAATCAAAGAGATTTTAAAAATTGAATATGACAAGCGTGCAATTCTCGAAATACGCCAAAATTTCGACTTCTATATCAGCATGCCCTCATCTAGTCACCGTAGAGGAAATTGCAAAATAGAGTAGCTCAGTGTCAGAGTCAGAAAACTTGATGTTTGTTCCGATGTAAAATGTTAAATATATCTACTCCCTGTCCAAATTTAGTAGTCTTTAATATGTATTAGAAAATTTTATATCTTATGGAGAATAATGTTAACTGTGGTCGTTTGAATTGATCTATCGCATTAAATGACTACTCTTCACAGTGGACAACATTCAGACCTATAACATTTTCTCAAAAATAAGTTTATCTAATTACTACCATTCTTATCGTTTCTGTGATAGACTTTTGTAAATTGAGCAAGGCAAGTAATATTTCTGTGGAAAGCTGTGATCTTAGAAAAATTCAAAATGCCCAAACCAATTTGTTACATACTCTGACAAAGGCTCTGTATAAGGGAGTAATTGCAAGTAGTGTAGTATTATAGGCTAGGTTTTAAAGGGAAATGTAACCATAGGAGTAGAGGTTGTTTGCAGTTTTGTGTCAGGTCATACTTTATTAACAAGTTTGTATTTTTATTCAGGAGCATTAGTATGCAATTGAGCAACGTGAAGTCAAAGACTTGTGTAGTGAGGCCCCATATAGAATTGATAAAAGGTAACAAATACCTAATTTTTGAACATGTTTGAGAGGTTTGGGACAAATATGAAGCTCATTTCGACATCAGCTGGGACTGTCATGTCTGGATGTATGCAAGAGTAAACTATGATCATAACTGGTGATTGATTTGATGAGCCAAAAACGTGTATTGTTTCTGACTCCCTTTTCCTACTTCTCTGATTTCGTATCACAGGTACAATGGGATTCTTTGCCTGCTTTTGGTTTGTTACAAAGATCTACAGCTCAGTGAAGGTAGACTGACTAGATGACTTCACCAATCTTGACCCTTACTAAGCTCCATTCCCACAGCAGTCAACTTTGGAATACTTCCCCGCTGTATGTTCCTAATTTAAATCAACCACTCGCTCTGTTCCTAAGTTAGCTTTTTTTCTTTTCTTTTTTTTTTAAATTTAGGATTATATTGTCATTGCTGTTTTTTCTATGTGATATTCTTTTTTCCTCATATTTTGTGATTTAAATTTATACCTGTCAAGTCTCTTGTTGGGAAAATAATTATAATAACATAGCTCTATATATAGAAATAAGAATAGGTTTTAGTGGCATACCAGCTGCCATCAAAATGGCTGAGATTATAGTTGTTTATTTCTTCTTTCAGCCTGGTCCATTTCTTGAATGAAAATGAAGGGAGTGAAGCTCAAGATTGATAAAAGGATAAATGCCACAGACCAGATTACCTATAAGGTAACTGTCATAGTGGTATTAAAAGGTTTTCCCTTTTAGCCCCTTGGATGCTAAAGGGGATTGTGATGCCTTTTTTATTACCAGAGGACATTTTGGGAGCTTTTCACACTAGACCATCACAATGCTTTTCCCTCAAGAGTTTTAGGTAGTCACAAGTGAATTAATTTAAAAAATGATTGCTGTGTAAAATAGGAGTGATTCCCTAATTTGTTTTTGAATCGAAAAGAGATGTGGTAATCGAAACATACCTGTCAAAGAGATATTCACAAGTGTAAGCAGTTCAAAGTGTCTTTTGACATCATGAAGCCGAGACACTCGTGGGCAGAAAAGAACAAAAATTAGATGGATTCCTGGGAGCAAATAGTCATACATGATTGTAGAATATTGCTTCAAGGAAATGTGTACATTTTGAGTTGAGAAAGGAGATTTAGCCTCACTGTATAAGACTCAACACTCTGTGGAAAGGATGGCATGAAATACCATTCAGGCATTTTCTTTGGTTCGTGGAATGACCAGATCATTATTTCTTTCCATTTTCCGCTTGTTTGCTGTGGTTATGTAATTATCTCTTTTCTAAGACCTTGAGCGTTCTGTAAATGAATATTGAGGGAACAACCAAATCCTTTTTGTTTTTTAGATTTGTATGTAGCAACTGTATCCACAATCTGCAAACATTGTCACATGAAGCAAAAAATTGATCAGTCAGTTGATTGATTTTTTTCTGAGAGACAGATGCGGGCACTTTGTTTGTATGGATACTGACTTATTAAGCCTCATATAATATATTCAAGTTTAAAAGAACTAAAATGATGTATATATTTCTTGAGGAGATTCCTTGTCACATAATAGTCTCAAAGAGATGATGGCTTGTGTGGATTTTATGGGAGTTGTGTGGGGAAAATTTTGATTATGATTCAATTCGTAGATAGAATTCACAGCTCATGAATGGAGTAGATACAGTATCATTCTTTCTAGTAGGGTCAGAGTGCTGTAGGATGTAGCAATTCTGTTGCCTCTTGCATTGCTCTATGCAGCTGCGTGTAACCAAATGCCTTAATCCTGTTCATGAGTCTAAAGAAAGGACTTTCCCTGAGAAGGACCAGCTACAAAGTCTTGTATGCGAACTTATCAATGCCAAGTTTATTTCAGGCCATGGATGTCACAATTTAGGTAGTAAGCTGTATGCCTCTGTGTCGATCACTTCCAGCACTCTGTTTTTTTCAATAGGCTAGAAGAAGGAAACTTTTATTTCAAGATAGAAAAGAGTCTTGCGCTTATGTTGTAAACATTTTCCAAACACTTAATTCCTTATACATAATGTATGTTTAAATGTTGTGACTTCAGGTTTGCTATGAGTGTTTGGTGGGACGGGAAAGATTAGAGCGGAATGAATTGTAGATCAGATGAGATACATTTGTTTGAGAGACTTTCGTTGTACAGGACGGTGTATGCCATGGATGAAAGCTGTAAGGCCATCATAAAGTGGTGTGCTTTGATTGTAACAAATCATTGCTGCTTGGTGTCCTGCCTCTTTCTGTAGGATTTCTCATTTTTATTTTTTTTTTCTTCTCATCTGTATCTTTCTCTTTAACTCTCTCCTCTCTCTCTCTATCTCTCTCTGTCAATAGTCTGTGTAAAGGAGTTTATTCTATATATTTTGCAATAAGATTGAAGGAAGGCTCTGTATGTAAAGATGTATAAAACAATTCATTGTGGAGTATTTGTTGGAAGTGCATCTTTAAAGTGATTGTTGAATTACATGTAAACTATGTATTCAGAATGGAGGTAAGATCCCTAAAAGTAAAGTGCATGATATCTACATCATCTTGGCAAAGAGCCAAAAAAGAAAAAAAAAAAAGAAAAAAAAAAGATAAATGAATGAATAAAGTCAAATTTTCATGTGAGTAATTTTTCGCTCTCAATCAGGTAAACTGAATTTCCTGTGTTTTAAGTTCCGCCCAAAGAGATAGAATATTGTTATATACATGTATATATCTTACAGGCAAAAACATTTGCCCCTTTTACTTTCACGTCAGTTTCATGCTTCAAATTATGCGCAAAGAATTTCCACTTTTACAGCACCCTATGCCTGTTTGAAAGGTCAAAGGTGGCCTTCAAGCTTTTCTGTAGAATTTTTAGAACACATTAGTGACTGGAAGTGATACAGTAGCTAAGCTCTCCAGCTATCAATATAATATATTATGTAATATATTGTATAATATATTATGTAATATATTGTATAATATACTATATGATATCTTACATGATATATGCTATATGATATATTATGTTTTCTTTGAAAACTGTAGGTGCTATTTACATTCTGACTGATTGGTCCCAGCTGTATGTATCTTCACATGTTTATTTGATTCCCTTTCTCCTACTGTATTTCTCTATTTCACATTGTGACCATCACACTCTACAAACTTCATACTGTAAGCAGTTGCTGTGTCCATTCTGTGTTGTTTAGACATATGATATGGATACTGTACCTGCTTACTGGTAAGTCATTCAGTCAAAATTCTTCATTATGCATTCGGTAGTTGTACAATGTATGAGTTCATCATATAAGTTGGGAAATCCTCTAAGGAAAAAGATGTAGAAATTTTTACAAATGGTATGTGATGATGTTTGGAGGCATACAGAATAGAAAAGTCTGTGTACAGTGCTTTGTATGTGTGCTCCCTGAGCCAAGGAGAATGCTTTCTTTCTGTCCATCAGAACCTACTGGAGAGAATGAACACTTTATGACTTATGAATGTGTGAATGTTGACTAGATTGGTGTATGAGATTTAAAATGTTAGTGTATAGTGTATAATTTCATTCTACGTGGTATGAGATATCCTACACAGGTTTTTCTTTGCGTGCCATGTGTTTGGTGTAAGGTGTACATGGTATTATATCTCTAGGTGGTTTCCTAGGGGTTTTTACAAACCTGTTATACTCTTCGTGTGTACACCAAATGCTAAGGTATATGCCGAGTGCTCGTAGAATGTATGCTTTTGTTGTTGTTTTTTGTATTTACTTGTCTTTCGTTTCTTCTAAGGAAGAAAAAGATAGATATTATACACAAGTTGAATGAATGTACAATCAACCCTGTATGAGTGGCTGAAGGCATGCATGTATTTCAATCTGATTCAAGATATTACTTCAGACCTTTTATGTTTATACTAACTTGAGATTTATTGTGGGATAGTGTACTGTGGAGGTAGGTGCATCAGAATGAATATCCTTGTCATTGTCTGACTTTTTGCTTAAGCACATTAGAAAAATGAAAGTCATTTGCATTGACAGAAAAGTTGACTGGCATAAGTAGCAATGTTTACCCACCAAGTAATTTTTTGTAGTCTTCTCAGCCAAATTTCAGCTGTCATTTATTCAACTTTGATGGATGACAACAACAACAAAAAAAAAAAGAAGAAGAAGGTATTCTGCTATCATGATATAAGGTGGAAGATTATTTCTCTCCGGTACTTAACATAATCTATTAATTTCATATCTCAATTAAATGAGATATTTAGAAATAAGTGCATTAAAATTCTCTGTGTTTTCTTCCATGTGCTTGGATTGGTAGTAGTGTAATGAACTGCTATGAACAAATTAAAAATCAAAAGTACTGCAGCTCCGAGTGTGTAGAGTTTACCCAGTCAAAACTGAACCACATTACAGTGACTGATCTGCAGTTGGTAATAGAAGATTTGTTTCTTTTCTTCATTTTTCTGACCTGTTGGGTATGTCCACAACATAAATGTTGGTGTACGTTCATTTCTCCGTGTTATCCTTAATTTTCCATGCAGGTACAGTGAGTTTTTAGAAAATATTGGCTTGGCATGCTGCATTTGAATTAAATGTCCTTTGATGTTGTGTGTCTGCAGATCAGTTAAAAAATACTCAAACAAAATTGCCCTTAAACACATTGTTAGGTGTTGCTATTCGTCATAGACTTTTATGTTTTGGCAATAATGGAAGAAAATAGATATTTCGTGCATGTGTTGTACAGTCGTTTGTATAAAATGCACTTTTCATCCAGTCTATTTTGTAATCATATTCTGCATTAACATCTAAGAAATAAACCTATCAATTTCACCAAGTATGTTGACGTGTTAGTTGTGTGGAAGTTATGTTTCGGTATAAAAAATACTTTGTAGATAAATTTCACCAAATATGTTGACGTGTTAGTTGTGTGGAAGTTATGTTTCGGTATAAAAAATACTTTGTAGATAGGGTTAAAAAAAAAAAATAATACGAATAACGACAGCGTTAATACACATCACATACGCCAACAGGTATCCAATCATAAACACACACTGGAACGCCTACCGGTATTTGTGCGAGTTACTAACGCCCAATATCGGCATATCTAGTCATTTGGACTACATTTTCACGATGATATTTGAGATAAATCATATCGTGAATTTGGGTCAATTCCGAACACCTGATTAATATTGTTTTATCTGATTATGCCTCCGCCACAAAGTGGTGCCGGAGGCATTATGTTTTCGGGTTGTCCGTCCGTCCGTCCGTCCGTCCTTCCGTCCGTCCGTAATGAATTTTGTGGACAAGGTTACTATCAAAACCTGTTGAGGTATCCTAATGAAACTTGGCATGTATGTGTATTAGGGGGTGAAGTTGTGCCTATCAACTTTTGGGTGCACATGCTCAAGGTCAAAGGTCAAAAGGTCAAGGTCAAATACATAAAATTTCACTTTTTCCACCATATCTATTGAATGCCTGAAGATATTTTCTTGAAACTTAGTGTATACATGTATTACCCAATTAAGATTCTCTGGTGAAAGTTTGCGTCATGAGGTCAAAGGTCAAAGGTCAAAAGGTCAGGGTCAAATACATGAAATTTCACTATTTTCGCCATATCTATTGAATGCCTGAAGATATTTTCTTGAAACTTAGTGTATACATGTATTACCCAAATAAGATTCTCTGGTGAAAGTTTGGGTCATGAGGTCAAAGGTCAAAGGTCAAAAGGTCAAGTAAAAATATCAAAGCTTCTTTTTTCTTTCTCCGTGCCTTGGAAAATTGTTCAAGGTATCTTCATGGAACATAGTATATACATGTACTGACTGGAAGTGATGATCTAGAGAATGTAGGGTTCATGGGGTCAAAGGTCAGGGGTCAAAGGTCAAGTGCAACACTTCAAAATTTTACTATTTCCCTCATATTTATGCAATGCCAGCAGGGTTATTAGTTTTTTACACTTGGTGTATGCATGTGTAACCTAATAGAATTTCTCTGGAAAGTTTTTTTTTTCTTCTTTTTTTGCCTCAAAGGTCAAAAGGTCAAAGATCAAGTGAAAGTGCTGAACTAACTTTTTCCTCCATATCTCGAAGTGGCTCAAATTATCTTGAAACTTAGTACATATTATGCATGTTCTACCTGAAAGTGATTATCTTATGAATTTTAGGGTCAAGGGCCAGATGAAAATGGTAACAATTTACTATTCAATTCAGAAATTGCACTTTTTCTCCACACCTGTACCTTGAAAATTACTCAATGCCTAAATGTATGAATGGGTCAAAGTCAAGTTAAAGTCCTTAAATCCCTAGATACATGCTCTCCTATTCATCCAATTAGACCTAGGTCAAGAAAGGTGAACATTCAACACATTTGTGACAAACTTGTCATTTCAATATTTTGCCAATTTTGTGAAAATGTAATCACACATTGTCCACATGTACTATCTAGACCTATTGGGAAAATCATGCATTATGGTGGAGGCATACCAGTCGCCAAAGCGACATTTCTAGTTTTCATAATATTGTGGTATCCAACATCCACGTTGTTCATGTTCAAGAGCTATAAAAGCAGATATGGTAGAGTGTAAACTTTTCGTCAAAACGTCAACTGTAAACAAGAAAAGTTATGAATAACGTGTCACATACTCCCATGAAACGGAAATACCTGTAGTGACAGTATGATGTATAGCTTTAAAAGACTCATTGACCTTCATACAAGTCTTCACGAAATTTTACATCAGGGGCATGATGTGAAACTAAACGAAAACTTTCATCCATTTTGTGTGTATGTGTTTGTGTGTGTGTGTGTGTGTGTGTGTGTGTGTGTGTGTGTGTGAGTGTGGGTGTGTGTGTGGGTGTGTGTGAGTGTGTTGCAGTTACATAGCAACGTTTTTAAGGAAATGAGGTCAAAGTTGTTCGATTATCGACCTTTTCCCAGGGTCGGGGATACTTGTCAGTTAATGACATCATCACTTCAACGCATGATATTTTCACGCTGATGTTACTTTTGATGAAACCATGCACGACTTGAAAGTTCCATAATTTTGTTACGCGCATGCGATTTTGAGAAAACCTTCAAAGGGGTACTGTACCTAACTGAGCGGCGAATGTTTGCGAACTTAGCGACTTAAAGCGAATTTTCCGTTCCGTCAGAGTTCGCAAACATTTTTCATAGCCACTAAACAATTTTCCTTGTCGCAAAGATGTCATGTTCAACAGATGTTCAAAGTTTCTTCGACACAAATTGCGATAAGAAAACCTGCTTGGTGACAATGAAAACTGTTTGCGAATTTCATCGCAACTGTTTACGAACCCTGACGAAACGTTAGAGGGTATCTCACTGAGCGGCGAATGTGTGCTAGCGTGGCGAATTTTAGGGAATTTTAGCAAAGTCGTAAACAATTGCAATTCAATTCGCAAACAGTTTTCTTACCGCAACTTCTCTGCGACAAAAAGAAATTTTTAAAGAAAGAGAAGTTTTGAACATGTTCAAAATTTCTCTGCGACAAGAAAAACCGTTTACAACAATGGAAAACTGTTACTTGATCGGAACCCTTCGCCGACTGTGACAATTCACCCAAATTGAATCACAAGGGGGCGCTAAGGAGCAGTGCTGGTAAAGAGTCTACACACGTAATAGTTACTTAGTACACTATGATGATAATAATATTATGCTGGCACTCTAAGGCCCGAATTCACGAAGGTGATACAAATGAAACCATGGTTTAAACCATGGACAAAAACCATGGAATGCCAAGTGTCGCATGGGATATTTCGCTACGAAATCAGTCATTTCGTCGATGAAATGATTATTTTCTAAAGAAATGACAACATTTTGTAACTAAATGAACATTTCGTCCACGAAATGATAATTTCGTTAACGAAACAGTCATTTTTGTCGACGAAATGACCAATTTCGTAACGAAATATTCCGTTTGACACTTGGCGCTCCATGGTTTTTGTCCATGGTTTAGACCATGGTTTCATTTTGTACCACCTTCGTGAATTCGGGCCTAAGAGTTCTCAGGAGTGTGTGTGTGGGGAAAGTCCATTTCGTTAATGAGTCTTCACCGAGCTTTTCACCTGCTTTCACTCGCTCCATACTGTAGGAAACTTGTCAGTGTACAATGCTAGTGGTATTGTGAGATATAGGTCCCGAGCAGAGCTGCGAAAAGCGAGACAAAGTTATCCACACACATGGGATATCCACCCCGCTTCATGTCATCATCAACAGGTCACATCACGCTCACTGTCGTGGTGGAATAAATTTTTACTCACTTTTGCTTCTTTGATGCGCACAAACAACCATTCAGCATAATAAAGTACCAGATGTCCATAGACATAAAAAAAACACATACATCAAATCACGACCGTTGATTTGTTGTTAGTTTATTTGTCTGAGAAAACCATTTCCTCTCCCTAGAAGTAAATCTCGTGCAACTTGAGATGTCAACAAGTGATATTACATTATGTCATTGCATTGTAATAGGTATCGTTCTGAAACCTTAAGCGCAAATTTAACGTCATGTTCTTGCCTATTAAAAAAAACAAAAGTGCATCAGAAGCAGGGGCAAGAATGCGACCTGAAATATCAGACCGTGCTGAGTTTAAATTTAGCCCCATGCATTTCGTCTTTTGAAGAGCCTTCAGTTTGTTCTGTCTTCTGATTACTTACTTCCTCCTCCACTTCATCCTACCCACCTTCTGTCTCTTCCAATCTATTCTCTCATTCTCCCTCCCTCTCTCTCCTCTTTTCACCCTTTCTTTCTCCACACGTATATACCTTGAAAAGGAGAGTACCTGTTTGGTAGGTAATTGGGGTTTTTTGTTTGTTTTTGAGAGGGAGGGGTGACCATAAAAAAGAATGGAGCTAAGAAGTGGTAGATGGGTTTGGCAGATGGGCAGGACAGTTAAACCCCCCTCTCCTTATGAAGACAAGTGATAAGTGCATGACAGATGAAAGGGCGAACATCGTCATGAAAGATGAAAGTCTCTGCATATACGTGTACCTCAGTTACTAGTAACTAGTCCGAGACTTATCGAGCGACAACACTGATACTAATGAAATAATTATAACTCTTGTTAGATTTGGTGTGCATATTGTGTTACTAACTCGTCCCATCCACCTCCTCTTCTTCCATGTTCCGCTGCGGAATTGTTTGCCAAACTTGAGCTGTCAAACCTAGATCAAGCCGAACGCTTGCCTTGCGGTCGGTCGCTGGCTTGGTTCAACGACCAGTACCGACTGCACGAATGTCCTACTCGCCTTTGTGATTTGCCGTAGAGGGCGTGGCCAGCGAAGCGGTCTTCCCATTGCTTCCCGAATGTTCTTGTTGCCATGGCAACCAAATGGAAGGTATGTCGTCAATATGTAGAATGCGATGACTCCAGCGGACCAAACATCAGCGGCTCGCAGGTCAACGGCTGGACATCCATCCAAGATTTCTGGGGCGGCGTAAGAGGGCGATCCACCCAGCAAAATCGTACCGCTGTCTGCACACGATGATACGTTTTTATGGCAGTTAATGAGGTCGTTCGAAGACCCGGTAGGTGTTCCTGACGGTTTGTCGAGAGTATCCTGAGAATCGCATTCCTTGGACGATCTGTGCCCGAGCTCGACTGCCAGTCCGAAATCTGATACCTTTAAATCCTCGTCAGCATCCACGAGGATGTTTTCGCTCTTTAAGTCGCAGTGCGCCACCGCGGCCGTATCATGTAAGTAAGTCACTGCGTCGAAGACCTGCCGAAGAAACTTTCTCACCAGGGCTTGCCCAAGACGGGCTCGCTGTCTGACGAACGTCCGAAGATTCCCGTTCTCAGCCAAAGCAAGAACGATGTAAGAAAGGTCATTGTGAACGAAATAATCGAAAATCTCTACCACATTTTCGTGATTTAGTCTGAAGAGGATCTCGGCCTCCTTGGCAGCAGTAGGGGTGCCATTCACGATTTTAATGGCCACTTTTCGATGAGGGGCGCGGCGAGTCGACGTTGCGAGCTTCACAACGCAGTGTCTTCCTCTACCAAGAGGAGCGGCGCGGTCATCCACCTCGTAGCCATAGCGACCCAACATGATGCCATATGGGATATAGATGCAGTATACCAATGTTGTTTACCCGCGATGATTTCCAGCCTTGTGCTCACCTGCATGTATTGACAAGGCGAAAAAAAAAAAAAACCCCTCTGGGAATTGAACTATAATACAATTTCTCAAATTATTACCGATCATCCTAAAGGCAACAGCATGTGTTATTCCTGAACCATGTACATGTGCCGTAAACTTATGATATGAGTAGCGTCATACATGACAATAGGGAGCTTTAGATTTTAGACGCGCGGACGTTCAAAGGGAAAAAAAACACGATCTGAGCGTGCGCAGTAGCGCACGTCAAGTTAATGCGCACGCTCAGACCATGTTTTTTTTTTCCCCTTTGAACGTCCGCGCGTCTAAAATCTAAAGCTCCCTAATATTGACTTACTTTTAACCGATTACAACTGGACTGACAGACAGGTGACAAACATATAAAAAGATGATCTATTAAAGTTGAAGTTGATATTTCCTTTTTCCCATTATTCAATAGCGCTCAATTCTTGCCTACTACATAGTCGTTCGCTTTTCGATAGTTATCTGGGGATATATCTTTTACTGAATTTCTTTCGGTAATATGAATTATTACAATTGACGGTTCCTCTCAAGTAATCACTCTGATTTTAAGTTTTGTTTTGTTTTTTGTGTGTTTTTTTGACGAATTCTAACCAGTTGAAACTAATACATGAAACCTATACGTTAGCGACCTACGCATTGACGCAATGATTGGGTTAATTTCATAAAACGTATAACGGATAAATCTTTAGCGTAGAAGTTCATATTGGAAGGATTTAGAATGCATCTTTGTTAAGCTAGCCTGTTTCAGGTTACGCGGCATTTACCATCTTGCAGTCGAGAGAGAGAGGAGAAAGATTAATTAAGAAAAAGACGCCAGAGACACGGACATGCTGACAGAACTTAGAGATCGTTATGATGACATAATATCATCATAGACACACACAAGCAAACAAAATAGAGTTTGCCAACTTCAGACATCGAGAACATCCACACTTGATAATCCAAAGTAGTCGAACTGTCACCACTTTGACTCATCACTGTGAAAACATTTCTTGGTTGATGATCTTGCGTTGTCACCTTCCAGGAAAAATTTCTCGACAAGAAAATAACGAAAGATCTGGTCCATCATTGCCAATTCACAGCATGTGACATATGCTTACTACAATATCTAGTTATTATCCCTCATATTAAAGTTTTTTTTTTTTTTCGTTATACCGGAAACAAAAGATTTCATTTCATTTCATTCATTTATTTAAGCACGGCACATGCTTCAGTCCGGAGACTGTTCTTCCGAAGGTCCATGCAGCAACAGCATACAACTATCAGATTGAGCTGATATTTTCTTGATTTTTAAACCAGCATCATACATTACAAACAACAAACAAACAAACAAGTCAGCAAGTACAGCAGACAAGGGGAGTAACACAAGAAAGGCATACGATATATCAAAATGAGATACATTGCATCTTCCCCTCTTTTATAGAAATGGTCACCTCAAATGGAGTGGGAAAAATACTCGGAAACTACTCTCTAAAAAAATATCGAGTGAAAATATTCACTCTTAAAAGAGTGAATACAAAAAAGAGTAAATTTAGAATGAAATTGGAGTGAATTTTGAGTGAAAATGTTAATTTTCACTCATTTTGTGTTTCACTCATTTTGGAGTGACCTCAGGGATCACTCGAAGATTTTCGAGTGATCCCTGAGGTCACTCTAAGTGAAAATGAACATTTTCACTCAAAATTCACTCCAATTTCACTCTAAATTCACTCTTTTTTGTATTCACTCTTTTAGGAGTGAATATTTTCACTCGATTTTTTTTAGAGAGTATACATTGATCCCTGTCCCATACAATAATATCACACTAACATCAAGGTGCTTGATAATGGCTCTACGAAGCGGTTAGTTGCATTCATAGTAATGTACACCTGGCCGCCTTTGTGCTTGACAAAAGAAGCAATGAACACAGACTGTGATAATGTTCTTGGACCCTCGACGTTCTTCATATTGATTCTCCTTTACGCTACATCATGTTCTTGTCAAAGCGATCGATTCTCGTAGACAATGGAACGTGCGTATCGACGAATGTTGCCCTTGGGCTGGGCCAGCGAAAAATACCCCCTTCAACAGTCTCCAAGGACCGGTAGACGTTCGGTGTTTGTTTTAACTAAGGAGAATAAGTACGGATGCGTTAAAAGCATAAAAAAAGCAGTGTTTCAGAAGAACTTGAAACTTGTCACTTTTCAGAAATAACAAGGAGGCAGATACCGTTATGATCTGAATATTTCGTCCCAGACCGGAATTCTAAGTCTAACCATTAGTATGCTAACCTAATTTTATATAACTTAATTGTGATACACCTATTATAACCTACATTTCCTATGATATTGAGAGACCTAGAAATTCTATAAGTATAAGTATACATGCTTAAATACATACAAAGTGAATTCCTCGCCCTGTCTCCTTTCATGTAGCTTTATATGTGAATGATTATTTTCATTTTGAGGAAATCTTATCCGATAGGAAAATCGGAAAACATTTCGTTCTCCTTGCTTTAATGACACGGCTAGTATTCATCTCATACAAAGGTGTCTTTGTGTTCCATCTCGTGGAGTCATCCTACGAGACCGACACCCACGAGTCATATCCCACAACCCAGCAGTTATTACAGCCCACGGGGCATACAGCCCATGAGTTCTACACTAGGCAACATAAGGCATTATGAATTCGACACTAGGTAAAAACAACCCATGAGTTCGACATACAACACGGCCGGCTTCGTGTATCGGTCTCGAGGACCTTGTTTGAATTCATGGGCTATAATATGACAATATGACTCGTGGGTTGTACAACTCGTGGGCTGTATGATTCATGGGTGTCAAACTCGTGAGATGCACCCATTCCAGTGACACATAGATACATATCACTAGATTGTCTTGCCCCAGCAATTGTTATGTTTGTGTGTAGTAATTTTAGAGCTGAAGCAGGGCAAAGGGTGCATCGAAAACGAAATGAGGCAGAAGAAGTGATGAGTCAAAAATCATCCTTAGTACAAACTGGCTAAACATGTGACATTGAGCTTGAGACCATGGGGGATTAGCATTGCAGAGAATCACTCAACTGCAAGGAATCAGCATGCTCATTTGAATCTATCGATATTTTTCGGTATTGTCAGAAATTATGTATGAAGCCAACGTATGCACGCTTGGGACGAGAGGGACTATATTGCGTCTCTGATGCATATCCCTGTAAACCGATCGTCATGTTCTATAGCAAAGACAGTTTCAACGTATCCTTTTATGTGTTTGCTTTGTTTAGGGTCTTTTTCCCCCAAAGACATGGTAGCAAAGTTTATTTGACTATTCAAACAGAAATTCATAATGAGATGCTATGAGTGCTATCTACATGATGACGAAACGTACTTGAGCAGAATTCTTCCAAAACGTGGATTACTAGTACTCCTAATATCATCTCAGTCACAGAGATATAATAATGAGGCATTCGATCATATTACCTTCTGGTTTCGCTATGGCAGCTGATGGATAAATAGCACGGAGAACATACAGCATTGGACTATAAGACTCTTATTTCTCTCCTGAAAGACACATCAGTAATTTTGCCAAGTTGGGAAGGCTGCCATTCAAAATGTCACGGACAATGTCGCGGCTCCATAACACCATTGCCACCGAAGTGACATACAACGCACTTGAAGACGAAGGCGCATTAACTTGCACCATTGACAGTCCATTAACTTTCCAACTGTGTTGTAGACAATTAACATGATGGCAAGTGTATCCATGGATAGATCGAGGCTGACACCATTGTTTGAAGAGAGAGTGAATACGAATGTCAACAACAGCCACCATTCAATAGACGTGATAAAAAGGAAGCAAAAAAGTTCGAAACTTTTTTTGTACCGATGAATGAAGTGTATATTTACCGAGCTCCTTGTACGCCCCGCGCTGTGGGCGAGATCAGCGTGGGGGAAAAGTAAACGAAAATGTCATGTCTTGTTTCATCGGCCTTCAGGTCTGGGAAAGAGCGCTCAGGCCTCCACGGCCAAGCCTGCTCTTCGATCGCCTTTCACCCGCCACTATAGACCTGGTCAATGCGCCGAAGGGCGCGTACTAGCCGTACATTCATAATCATTCTTCAAAGTAAACGATGGGTGTTTACATTTCCAGATTCAGTCAATGGGAAGCAACGCAAAAGACAAAGATGAAAAAGAATAACACATATGAAAGCAAGAAAGAGAAATTAAGAAGCGAGAGGAACGCCTGCCTTGGGCAACCCACTTTCTCTCAATCAAAGTATCGATCGATGCCCTGAGTTAAAGGGGAAGGCTAGTAACTGATCTGTGGGAATCTGTGGAAATGCTGAGAGATGATTGTTCCAATCCTTATGGGATTCATTCAAGAGTTCATTGTATATCTAATGTTGTGTGAAAATGATTGCTTCAGAATGGTCTCATATTCAAGTAATGTGCAGTTTAATGCTTCCAGGTTAGCGTCCCTGGTCAGTGACGGAGCATTAATCTGCACATTACTTGAATATGAGACCGTTCTGAAGCAAATAATTTTCACACAACAATAGATATACAATGGACTCTTGAATGAATCCCATAAGGATTGGAACAATCATCTCCCAGCATTTCCACTGATTCCCACTAATCAGTTACTAGCCTTCCCCTTTAAATGTACATGAAGTAATATTGTTCATTCTCTCTCCGGGTGTGATTGTGCATATCTATAGCGCCTCGATCCGCGCCATGAATCACAGGTTAAAAATGTTCAACCTCAGGAAGAAGGCATGTTCATTTTCTATCATTATTTGCTGATGATGACTTCCTTGTAAGTGACCTTTTAGTGGCTCTTTGCTGGTTCCTTTTGCTATTGATCTGTCTTTCTTATCTATCCACAATCCATCAATCATTATAACATACATAGTTTGTCTTTGCTCAGTCTCTTCATTTGCATTTTCATTTCGTAACTCCCTTTCAGTCTCTATAATGTGTAATCTCTATAAATACATTGTCCTTATGTCTGTTAGTCTGTCATCGTCTCTTTCACCTTGCCATGAATTATATCCTTTTCGTTGTGTTGTTGTTAACAATTGTGTTTTTTGTATGTCCGTCTTCTTATATCTTCGTTTGTGCTGCAAGGATGCCAATCATCATTGTCATTCTTTTGTTTCTTTCCAAGCCACTTATAAGTCCTCCATTATGATGTTGGTGCAAATAACCTGTAACATGTCATATTTGGTGGTATAGACTCAACTGGTCGCACGAGTTTTAAACTTCGGTCAAGCAAGGAGAGGTATATATACCTCTCCTTGCTCCGTCAAATATTTACCCAACAAATTTTACAACCTCATGAGTACAGCTATATGCGTTGTACCCACTGCTCGTCTTATGGTCAGCGTCATGGTTGAAGCGTCGATCAACAGCCATGTTGTCAGGATGACCCCGACGGAAAAACTGTCATCGCCAAACATGTATCGGAACAAATATTAGTGATGGGACGTATGATTGTTATGTTGCAAGCACTGTTTGCAGAGAGCACACTGTGTTGCCAACACACTGAACCTCGATTCCGAGACAGAAAATCATTCCAGTGGTGGATCCAAGGGGGGGGGGGGGGGGGGGGGTTGAGGGGGTTCTTATTTTATTATTTTTTTAACAAAAGAAATAGAAATAAAAATGAATAGGGGCGCGTGCGCCCCCTTTATAAATCTTTTAAAGAAACCATCTTTGTCAGCCGATGAAACCTCGCGCGGAAGGGTTTTTTTGTTCTTTTTTTTCTTGTTTGTGTGGTGTTTCTTTTTTTTTTTTTTTTGCTTCTCAGTCGATTAAACCTGGAAGTGGCACCAGTGGCCCGTTGCATAAAACTTACCGTTGAATTTCAATGGTAACTACCGTCAAAATTAGGCGTCACAGCCAATCAGCATCAAGGATTATAAGCTTTACCGCTAATTTGAAGACTTACCGCTAGAAAGGAGCGGTAAGTCCAGCGGTAAGGTTTTTATGCAACAGGGCACAGACATATTTTTGCCCCCCCCCCCCCCCCCTTTACGGAATTCCTGGATCCGCCCCCGCATTCTCTCCTCCGTTATATTTCCTCCCCTCCCCATTCACCGACACAAGCAGAACAATATGGTTCTACTGCAGTGTGATGCGTTCATCTCCATGTTGGCAAGATAAAAGCTGTTCAATATTACTATGCTGATGGTAATAACCACTTCTTTCTCACGGTGTTCTTTATATCTACACCGGGCAACCTCAAAGGGCAAGGACATGCAAGACGACAAACATAATGCTCCAGGGTTTAGTCAATACATTATGCAGGGACTTGAGCAGGATATATAGCTGACCAGAGAACGAGACGATGATCCTCTCGTGCGAGAAAGAAAAGACAAAATGCGGAAAAGCAATTAATATGCAGTGAATTTCATCCACAAGCAGAATAACGCTTATGGATGTTATCCACATTCCACTCCAAGCGCGAATCACCATAGGCGTACACACGACCACTCATCATGCTGGTTCTGATGAAGCTCTCACACTATATTAAACTAAGACATGTTGCCGAACAAAACCTCTTCAATTATTGAAGTAATCAAAACAGGAGAAATCGAGGTTGCATCTCTCTGCACCTTTCAAATTCTACCTAAAGGAACAAAATAAAGCATTTAACAAGTGTACGCGTAACCCACTCCCACCCCTATGATAATCTACGTACGATCAGTATACCTGACGATCATCTTTCTTCTTACATCCCAAGAACAGCCAAGTCATCAACCTTCCTATAATAATAACGGTCTGTTAGTGTTAGGCCTATATGATTCAGCAGTAAATGTATAATCATTTGCAGCCCGACCGCTATTTATACAGAGACTGGGCTGTGTATAGTTAAATCATTTTGCTGAATGACGATGGGTTTTGTGATGTGCTATTACATAATCAGATCTACTTGATGGCTCCATCATGCCTAGAAATGTAGAATTTTAAAAAAACAAAACAAACAAACAGAGAAACAAACATGTCTCCTTTACCCAAGTTATAAAACCTCTCCATTGCAAGCATTAGGTCCCCTTTCACGGAACACTCATTTTATGCTTTGTCAAAGTCACCTCCCTGGTCTAACAGAACTCTCTGCTGTTACCAAACAGTTCCAATAGTTCAGTGAAAGCAAGAGAATACAACACTTACCCACAAGACAGGCTGAAATCGCATGAGTTTTATTCATAGATCCTCAGACAATTCTGAATTCTGAATCGAGACTGAATTCCTGTTCGTCGGGGTTACAGAGCAGTATGTATGACCTTTGCGCGGTTTTCCTGTAGCGCGCAACTTCAAATAATACGCATATTATAGCGCGCAATGAATGGTAATGGCCACTCAGAGCTGCGGTGATCTATCATGCATGTTTTCACGTGACCTCGAAATATTTCATGTCAAGTTTTGTAAACAGATTTTAAAATTACATAAGTCAACGGCAAATTGTATGGTGTTAGGCGAACTAGGTAGATACAGTCTTGACAAATATATTATCAATCGAATGATCAATTTTTGGAATAATTTAGAACACTCTGGAGAAAACAAACTTTCGGGAATGATATATAGAGTTTTGAAAGTTTTGTATAATGAAAATGTATATCAGTGCTTGTGGCTGAAAAAAATAAAAACTACCATTGATATGTTGGGAATGTCAGATTTGTGGTTTAAATGCGAAACAACAAATAGTACTTGGATAAAATGTTCAATTGATCAACGTTTGAAAGATTGTTTGTCTCAAAACTGGTACTCTGCTATGTATGATAATCCTCAATGCATTAACTACAGAATCTTTAAAAAGTCTCTTCAATTAGAAAAATTTATTACTGATCTTCCTAAAAAACATCGAATACGTTTTTGTAGATTCCGCTGCCAAAATCATCGTCTTCCTATAGTTACAGGGAGATATGAGAATGTTAAGAGAAGTAAAAGAGTATGCAATCTTTGTCAATCACAACTAATTGGAGATGAATTCCATTATTTGTTTGTTTGTCCGGCTCTTTCCACGGAGAGAAAATTGTATCTAGACAGTAACTTCACAAAAAGGCCAAATACTTTCAAAATGGAAAAATTATTTAATACAACCAACTTAGGCACACTTTTAAATCTGGCTAAATATTGCAATACCATAATGCTTCGTTTTTAATCTTCTTTAGTCATGTAATTAATCAAAATAGTTTGACTAATCATCAAGCAATTGTTTTTTGTAATACTTTGTCGTGTATATAATGTACAAAATTCTTCGTTTTTAATCTTCTTTAGTCATGTAATTAATCAAAATAGTTTGACTAACCTTCAAGCAATTGTTTTTTGTAATACTTTGTCGTGTATATAATGTACAAATTTTGTTTTCTGTTGCTGCTGGTGCCCTGTTACGCATCATTATTTTACTGTTAAAGTTCACCTTTAGATGTATTAATATGCCAAATAATTTCACATTATTTCTTATCTAAGGTTATACAAATTGATTTTCGATATACATAATTTTTTCCTCTATGTGTAAATATGTTTTATACTTCAGTGTAAATATGTTTCATCATATTACTGTGTAAATTAGTTTCAAACTGGATTCAGTGTAAATATGTGTAATTGTGTAAAAGTGTTTAAAAAAATCTGCATCAAAGTGTAAATATGTTTCATGTTAATAATTATGTTGAAATTGCGTTCTCCAATACCCTAATGGGGTGACATGAGAATAAAATTACTGTCATTACTGTCATTACTGTCTTATTTTTTAGCATAGCATAGTCTTGCATTGCGGCTGTAGGGAGATACAAATTGTTTTTTCTTCCACCCTTCTTTGCACCCCTGTAATTCATGGTAGGTTACATTTTTCATTTATTCATTTTCCCTTGCTTACTTGTTTGATCATTGTCTCACAAATTTCACATTGTTTTACATTCGTTAATTCGGAAATGAAATAAAGTTCGTTAAAATGAAAAGGCACAGGCCCTATTAATGAACCATATTTCGTTTTCGGATTTAGGAAACTTCTTATAAACGCATTAAAAACTCATGTGTGATAGAATATGTAAATGAAGACCATGGCCCCTGGAGGCTCAAGCCCCCCCCCCCCCCCCCCTTGCTCTGTTCCTGCATAGGTAACGTAGTCTGTAATGCAACAACGCGTGGAAGGTAAACTTGCGATACTGAGCTCGAGACTCCCGTTAATTCAACAGATAAGAAGAAATTACTTGAAATATTAACTTTGAACGCTAATAAGGCTCTTAGTTATACAATGGCATTGCAAATAGAGTCCTGAAATCTACCATTAATTCATTTCCTCATCGTCTGGTTCATTATATTGTCAGTAGAGTTTGTCAAGTCCAAAAGGAGATGAAAATATGAAAATATATTTTGGGGGGAGATGCACATGAATTATACAGTGCTTGTTTTTATTTCTTTATCTACTAAATTTGCTGATTTAATGGTTTTTAACATGGTAATATCCTATTCACCTCTTTTTTACTCGTTAGGGAGTTTATATCTTACAAGCTAAGAGCTTCCCAGTGGAAACCTCTTCTTAGTTTTTGATTCTATATTCTCTTTGACTTCTTCTTCCCAAATAATGTGATATTTTATCACTTGATTTGGGCCTATTCAAATGATTTGTGGAGTATGAAAAGTGAATAAACTGCAAATACTGCCATACACATTATATGAGACGCAAACTGATGTGATAAGATAATAATTTCATCAGAAAGCGCTGTTTCAGACCAGGTAACCATGACTACACAATCTCGGATCTTCTTTGTGTTTGCTCTGCTACAGCGGCTTCCCGAGCTCATCCAACAGCTGCGCTTTACACAATTCGCAGTGCCGGAGTCCTCACTTCGTCTTGACGCAGACGTATGGGTAATTAATGTCACCATCCCAGGAATAATGTCATAAGGATTTGATCCGCTTGACATGCATGTGTTTCTACCGAGACATTTCTATGGATATCATTGCTTTCAGGAGTCTCTTTTGTCAGCTTATTTGCATTATGAGAAGCTAGCTTAAATTGGACAGTAAACGTATGTTCAGCGAATCAGATGCAGACACAAGACAAGATGATGAACTGGCATAACAGAATAATAAAATGGTATGTCATTCTCGCCTTTCTAATGAATATTATAGAACATTATAACAAGAAATGTAATATCCGTTTCAGGTACATCTAAATACTTATTACTTCGATTAGGCCTGCGTAGGCAAACATTAACTAGTTTACTTGTCATCAACATTGTCCGTCGAACAAGAGAACAAAAAATAGAATTTGTAAACAACATGTCGTAGTCAGACACAGGCATCAAATCGGTGGAGAATAAAAAAAGATGATTAGCATAACAATTTTAATGTCGCAATATTCAAAATCGGAGAATAGGTCTGAGTGCATTTTAGCTTAAAAAAAGAAGAAGAAGCTATAATATGATTGTGTGGATAAATTATGACATATATTATTTATCAATAGTTTATGCATAAGGTAATATTAATGACGTAAATACGCGTGGCGTATCCAGCAAAGTTCGTTGAAATATCAAGAGATGTATGTTTATAAAATGCACCACAATATATCAATATGCACCTCATAATATAGGCCTTCTATCTACACGTTTGTATATCATAAAACATAATTTATGAACAATAATGGTCAGATACAAAACACGAAATGTTCCTTTAATGTAAACACCATGCGTTTTCATGCAGTCATTAATTTTATGCCTGATATTTACAGTAAGATATGAATAGATTAAGTGTATACTAGTATGATAAATGGTTACAGTATAAAGCATTAAGGGCTTTCAGAAAATCCTCCTAATAGACATGACTATCTTGCAGATGCATCTCATCCGAATGGTCTGATAATGGTCTTGATTGTCAAAACTTTAACAAAAGAGAAGGTTTTAAATGTCAGTCCATCAGGTAAATCATTGGGTTCGTTCAGCGGCAGGCATGCACAGAAAGAGATCTATTGTAATATCCACATCAGTCAAAGCTCCAGCATTTTCTTTTCTCCCTTCATTTTTCTTTTCGTCATCTTTCTTTCATCAAGAGACTGAGAGACGACCGCAGAACTTCAACATGCTCCGTCAAATCCTTTAAAATCGATACATGAGGCAAAACCGTCTCCACTCCTTTTGTGAAATTATGCCAACGACCGACGACAGGTAATGACAGGCAAGAGAAGTAATACTTTTTTTTTTTTTTTACTGTGTGTCATGCGCCAAAGGAAAAGAAAGAGAGAGAGAGAAAAAGAATCATATTTGGTTATCGCTTGCGCTGTGACTGTCACTGAATGTATCCATGCATGCACTGTAATACGTTTACAGAGATAAAGCACGCTCCTGCAATCAGAGGAAGATACGTCGTGTAGACATAGATGACATTACATCTAACCTGTCACATTTTTCCAACGGAAGCACGTTCGTATTTTTTGTCTCTCCCCCCCCCCCTTTTTTTTTTTCCAGTGTTTGATAATTCGGCTAATAGGCAACTTTCCCACTCAGTTCAGCGCAACTTGACATAGGTATATTTGGGACTATGTATGATTCTCTAGTAAATCAGCGAACCTTATTCGATGCAGTTGTACAATGTTGCTTGCTCTGATTTCAAATGTTTGTTGTTTATGACTTGATAAGATTGTAGGTTCCGTTTAGTAATGAAATAATTAATTTAGTATTAAACAAGAAGTATATATTTGCCCTGTTTATTGTAGCCGTAGGTGGCATCATAATCTACGGTTTCTGTATAATTACTGCTAAACATAACATCAGTTGCAGTTCTCTGTACCATAAAAATGGGTTCTGTAGTGTGTCCTTTTCTCGTGAGGATGATGCTATATGCGATTGCAGGAAAATAAAGACGACAGAACCATGAGTTTTATCTAACACCTTCACACATAACACCATGATAATATATTTCCCGCTGTGATTCCTTCCTTTTCGGGGTCGTCATTCTAGTCAAACTGTGAGATGACGGCGTACTGTTATAATATTTTCTAACATTATTCATTACACGCGTAATGAAATCACAAATGACAGCCAAGGTTTCCTGTCATTCTAGCTATAGTTGTACGTCAATGAACACGGTTTTATGATTTCATAACTTTTTCGTGTCACACACGTGTCTGCATTTTGTTGTTGTATACCTCGACAAAATTTCAGCATAGACCATGAATAGAAGAAACAAATCTAGACAGAAGTGGTCATTTTGAATGACGGACAGACGGTAGTGGAATATGATAAGTTTGTAACATATTACATGATATATATATATATATATATATATATATATATATATATATATATATATATACATATATATATATATATATATATAGATAGATACAGATATATATATATATATACACATACATACATACATATATATAATTCCTGTCTTCCTATCTTCACATACATGATCAATTCATAAAATCCAAAAAAAAAAATCTACTCAAAGGACACCAATGATTACATATAAGCCCCCCACCCCCTCAAAAAAAAAAAAGTCTGTTGAACATTGGGAAAATAGTCTGTGCTGTATGTGGCTGCACGGCAATAGTTTCCACTTCCGTCCAACATGTCAAAGCTTTATGAACCTGCTCCGTACGGCAACCCGCCGGGCGGCAACCCGCTGGGCCTCGCAGATTCCCCGTATTGGTGCTGGAGTATAATCACAGTGTATTATGCATTTAGGTCTTACGGGGGGAAGCAATCAAGTCAAGTTTCATGGGAATACTCACCACCATGCACTACAATTGCTCACAGTGGTCTAATATCCGTTACACTGTGAAGGTCATTAATTGTGGTCAGCCGTCGTTTCCCTGGTAACACCATATCCTGTTCGTCACCTCAATAGATATGAATGGATTCTTCTTCCAAATTCTACAAAGTATAGGAGCCGCATTTTGTTGGCTGCTCAATTTGTGCCACAAAAATCACGTTTTATAGCGAAATAGAAACATCCACACATGTAAACATACACATAATGCACATACATGTATGTGCGCATAAAAGGTGTACATAATTACGAGCACATACAATTTAAAGTCCACTTTGCTGCAGTGGATACATGTACACGACGCAGCAAAACATTGGCACATTCTGGTTTGTATTTATTTTAACTATATGACAATCGCTGCATATGCCATTTACAACATATCTGACTTTCACTTTCAATCATACATCCTATAACGAAAGGAGAACAGTATTCAATACAGATTTCAGATATGATTTACCCCCCCCCCCACCACACACACATACACAAAAGATATGTATGCATTATGTAAACACATTGCACAGTTCGCGTCAGCCGTGACATCAACTTTTCTTTCCTCCCGCTCTTGATAAAAATGATTATGTTACAACGTTTGATTGATCTTCTGTAATATTCAAATAAATGATGGAAATCTCTCAACGCAAACATATCACCGTGAGAACTTCGGATACACAATGTTTACTATTGTCGTTGACACAGTTTTGTGAAGATTCGTTCCATCGGCCAAACATTCTTTCTTCCTAAATGCCATGATGGCGAGCCATTTTTTCCAAAATTAACCCAGATTTTCCCAGATTAACGGGAACATAAACCGAAAAAAAAATACCCGAATGAATGTGTGCTGAGTTTTGACATTTATTGGATCACAGTAACATTGAACGACGTCCTTGTCTTGGTTTCTTCAATGCACTTAGTCATGTTATTGTCTGAATTTGTGAAATGAGCGGACCCAACAAAAATATTCAATTAATTTGAGTTAAAACACACACACACACACACACACACACACACACACGCACACACACACACACACACACAAACACACACACACACAAATGAGTAATCAAACGCTCTATTTATTTTTCCCCTCACTCTCTTCCATTCTTTTTATCTCTCTAGGCAAATTATTTTGCGTTCTTTCTTTCTTTCTTTCTTTCTTTATCTGTCCCTTCTTCTCTATTCTCTTCCTCTAATGTAAATACTGTCTCTCTGTCTCATTCATTCTTCCCATCCCATCTCTCAATCTAACCCTCTCCACCAATCTTTCTGGGTGGAGCAAATCACCATCCATTCATCTTGCCCGATTGATAATGTAGCCAACAAAGCATATTTCACAAATCTTATACAGTGTATTCGTATGTTATCGTAAACCAAATCATGACTGAAAATATTAGAAGAAGAGGCAAGTTAACATTTTCGATTGCCCATTTAAAAAAAAAAAAGAGTTCAGACAACTTTGACTCCAGGAAGAAATGTTGTTGTTGTAGTTGTTGTTGTTGTTGTTGTTGTTGTTGTTGTTGTTGTTGTTGTTGTTGTTGTTGTTTTGTTTTTTTGTTTTTTTTTGGGGGGGGGTATTTTGAAAGACATTCGTTTTCCGTGTGATATAAACCCGTGAATCAACTTTCTGAGATACCAAATTCCTACACCCGCTAAACGTTCTAAAAACCACCCAAACTCCAAAGAGAGAATCAGTTTTATCGATTATCTTAGCAAGCCCTTGCTGAAATCTGCTTCAATATGCAAATGTATCCCAAAAGCGATAACCCATATAACGATCTTTTAGCAGAAGTGAAATTAAAAGGAATTTAATTTTCAGTTTTAAATTTATCACGTTCCTATATAGGCCTCATAACCCCTGAAGACTCGTGAGGATTATTGTGAATCAAAAAAAAAAAAATGATGGGCCTATCCTCCTTATCTAATATAAGCAGCGTGTATACTACACTTGGTCATTGTGATAAAAGCACTGAGAAAAGTGAGCTCACATTCTGGCGGACTAAAATTCACAAATTGTCTAAATTTGCAGTTACGTTTTAAGGTGTCATAACAGGATTTTCTCGAAATATTGTTGAAGTGTACCGTATGTCAAAAAAAAAAAAATATAACGGCTCCTTCCGCAATGATAACTTTGAAGATAGTGAATCAATCCAAATAAAATTTCAGGGCATGAAACTATAACTCATTGCCCACATCTTACAGAGAACCCCATCCGATTTGATTCAGTGGTTAAGGAGAAATGAGGAATTTTGTAGAGGATGTCAGGAATCCCTTCCTTCCAAGTTCTGTCCATTGTGTTCACAGTCCAAGAGCATCCAAGTGCTAAACTTCGAAGAATCAGACTCATGACATGCTTTACAACAAGCCACATTTCTCTGTGACCGCGTAACCAAATTGAATGGGGTTTTCTGCAAAATAGAGCTAAGATGTTGTATGTTAAGACCCTAAAGTAGCATTTAGATAGTTTAATCATATGGGAGTTTTCAATGCGAAAATCCGATTGTAATTTTTTGGGGACATACTGTATCGATCGAAGGCAAAAGGTAAACGTGGTACCATGGTTCACGGTAGTGAGCATCTGTCTTCTTCTTCTTCTTCTTCTTCTTTTTGTTCTTTTTTTTTTGCCTACCAAGTCATTTGTTGATGAATCAATCCACTGTATTTTCTACCCAAAATAACTATTAGAATTTAGAATGTGGTGGGTAGACAAGGTTAACTGCAATCAGCTAAAATCTACCTACTAAGAGAGATGAAAATTAGTGGGTGGTATAATGTACACTGAAGGAGGTAGTCATCACCATAGAGACGATTACGTTTGTAATTTTGTGTTTGACCTCACATGACTTAACGAATACATTTATCTAGTAGCCAATAAAATGGGTATCTTAAGTCTAATTACTCCCTAGCAAATTGTATTCAGTTGTTGTGTTGTCCGCCGTAAATGCATAATCTTCTCTCACTACATAAAGCTACGTTAACACTGGACTTTCGTTGTCCACGTACATTCATCCGAACCATGTAAGTATACCGTATAAAAATCAAACCAAGAAGTATTTAAACGACAGTGTCACCCTGCTTTCGCAATATTAACGTGTGGTCTATTATGACAACAACAAACACCGGCAGAGGCGCGACACTCATTAGTTTCCCCCCCCCCCCCTACAAAATCAAGAAAAACAAAACATAAAGTCATGTAATAAAGCATTACAATAATACAAATATGGCATGATAATCATGTTGAAATTGACAAGTTAGTATCATAAGGTGTTCCAAAGACAGCGTGTACACAGTACATACACTGTGAAACCCCTCCCCCTTACCCCCCCCCCCCCCAAAAAAAAAAAAAAAAAATCACGTGCATGAAGCATCATGAAGCTTTCTCGAGGAGCCAAGATTTGTGACAGTTTCATGCCGAGAAGTACATTGTACTGTGACTAAGAAGAAAGAAAAACAAAAGAATGAAATAACTTAATAAAACCTTGAATTATAATAAACTACGTGAAAATGTGACAATTGGTAGGTATGATAAAGGGCTTCAAATACCACATACTGTGACTAATAAGTTCCAAACACAAACATGTCAAACACGTCAAATGTTGGATTGCGGCATACACTCCCATACAGTGCACTCCCGTTAACGAACACGGTTATAACGAAATTTCGGCTACAACGAAGTAAAGATTCAGGCCGAAACATCATCCGCTCGATGTCTTTTTTTAGAGGGTTTTTTTTTTTAAAGATTTTTATTACAATGTATTGTTCATTTGTTTGGTTAAAACGAAACTTCCATATAACGAAAGAAAACTACCGGTCCCGAGGACTTCGTTATAACGGGAGTCTACTGTATATATAAAATGATTATAATCATTAAATAAGGGGTAAAACCTAATCGCTATTTTATCATTGCACATATGAATTTGGTTGAATTTGGCGTAAAGTAGACTGAGTTTGACAGCGAAGATCAGTGGCGATCTGGCATTTAACCTTGCATGGTCGCAGCAGCTATAGCTAAAATGTCTGCATGATATCAGGCACTGCGCCGTGAGTTATTCTTCCCTATACTATTCTGAATGAGAAAAACACACAAAAACAATATCCACATGCACAAATTTTGAGGGGCCTGATTGGGCTACTATATACATATCATTTCTTTAAAGTGGTGGCATGGAATCTACCTCGATCTGGTGGCCCATGGTCATCGGGCCATCGCTGATGAAGAACGTTAAATATAATATAACATTATATAATTATATTACTAATAGTAAATAGAGGGGCCTGATTGGGCTCAATACTGTTACTATATACATATCATTTCTTTAAAGTGGTGGCATGGAATCTACCTCGATCTGGTGGCCCATGGTCATCGGGCCATCGCTGATGAAGAACGTTAAATATAATATAACATTATATAATTATATTACTAATAGTAAATTAATGTATCTCTCCCACTGCTTCAAGTTTATTTCCCCTCACGGTTTTCATTACTTTACTCCGATTTAAACAAAAACACCGCGCAAATGCAGGATATAGGGGAAGGCGACGTACATTATTATACGAGATTAAAATCAGCTGTCAAAAATACAGCCTAATTAGTTTGTTTCTTATACGTGCATCTTTCACAAAGGTAAAACAGTATGTCATTACAGTGTCTTGATGACTTAGTGCATTTCACATTATTTCCAAGTTGTTTCGATAAATAGAGTAAAACCAAACACAGAATGGCGTATGTCTCTTTGAGATCTATCATGAAAACGTGAAGGTTGTGAAATTTCAACGTTTCAAACTTCTTTTACCGAATAGTTCTATTGGTCAGAGCCACGAATACAAAGAACGTGAGGTGTTTCACAAAGGTAAAACAGTATGTCATTACAGTGTCTTGATGACTTACCAGTGCATTTCACATTATGTCCAAGTTGTTTCGATAAATAGAGTAAAACCAAACACAGAATGGCGTATGTCTCTTTGAGATCTATCATGAAAACGTGAAGGTTGTGAAATTTCAACGTTTCAAAATTCTTTTACCGAATAGTTCTATTGGTCAGATCTACAAATGTAAAGAACGTGAGGTGCTGATTTCTCTCGCCTAACGACACTTTTTAGATAATGTATAGAACAACCCCGACCCCCTGAAGAAAAAAAAAACACACAAAATAAGAATAAAACAAATAAAAAAAGAAATATTATCGAACAAAATAATGTTCAGGACAATAATTTGGCAACCACAACCACTACCCCTGACGTGTTTCACACGTCAGCACTACAAAAGTACAAAGTGAGTACATGTAATACAGATATTCTATTTACTTCACTTTTAATTATAGAGAAAAGAGAATTCAGCGGCAATTTATACCGATGTTAATGCGATAGTTGCGTAGGCCTAGTGATCAATGACACCATCATTTCATCTATAAATATTATGCATATGTGAATGGTTACAATCGTAACTAACATCATTATTTCCATAAAGAAACGTGAGGCACTAAAAAACCACAACTTTCTTAGATATGTCTACTTCCGTTATTCTGTCATTCCTAATGTTTGAATTCAGTCTTCACATTCAGGTCAACTTAAACACAGAACAGCAGTTACTTCAAGCAATGGCCTAGCAAGTTTCTTAAACTGTGTCTTATTTCTTTGTATCGCAAGGTGTAGATTACAGGATTCACAACGAGGTTCAGTGTCGCTAGAATGGTAGTAAAGATGTGCCAAGTGCTGCCAATGTAGCCCGGAATCTTACCAAAGTTGACGACTAAAAACACAAACTGATTCGGAGTCCAGCACACTAAGTAGCTCACGTATATGATGAGGAGAGTGATGGTAATATTTCGGCGGCGCACGTTACCCTGACGTTCTGGTGGATGTGGAGCCGCTGTCCGCACACTTCCTCGGTCAGAGACCCCACTAGAAATATGCTCGATCGCCAGCACGGGGCTGACATCGGCGTTCATACTCGCTTCTTGTCGAGGCGATGTCGAAGTTTCAAGAGATGCGGATAGGTGAGATATACGATTGAGTGCCTTCATCTTAAGGCTGATGCAAACGAAACAGTAGGACATGGTGGCAACGGGAATAAAATATTCCCAGAAGAAGATCAGTACCCCGACCGCCTGGCCGGTGGAAACGAAGACACATTGACCACCCTCTTGGCCAAACTTTGTGAACAACAGGACAATTTGGGGGATCGGGGCGGTGAGCCAGGCCGCTGCAGCCATATGGTACACCGCCCGACGCTTGAACCGTGCCATGTAAATGATGGGATGCAGGACGGCGAAGTATCTCTCAAGTGAGATAAGTGTGAGATTGAAGGAGGAGATGGCGAAGCCGGCGAAGTAGATAACTCTCGAGTCCCAGAGACGACAGAAGAGCTCAGCGATGAGTCCCGGTGTTGAGGGAGGAGTAGCAAACCACTGGAGGTGGACGGTGGCTGCTATTAGTAACACAGAAGTAATCAGGTCAGTCAAACATTGGTTGACAATTAGCCAGTTTGTATTATTCGTCTTGGCCTGAAGTCGCAGCACGAAGAAGCACAATCCATTACCGAGGATGCCAACCACACCGATGCCGATCTGAAAAGATGCGACGACCAAGGGACCAACAGATGAGGGCTCGACATCGGAATCGGTTGGCGACACCATCGTCATAATTTCAAACGATATAGGCTTATGTAAACGAATAACTACGGTGGAATGTTTGTCGCAATACTCGTAAAAACATTGTTCACAGCTGAGGAATATAATCATCCAAATGGGATAACATGAATAAAAATGTGCAGTGTACGCACGAGACTTTCACCATGCGCATACACTGTATACTCCTAACGGCGATGATTTGAGAGGTGGAGACTTGAGAGGTCGATGAAACTTGAAAGACTTGAGAGGTGGATGAAAATAATGTTGATTCAAGTGGCTATCGATCAGCGCGCGCGAATGCTTGTCGTCTTCAACATACGTCATTCCCAACTTCTTCCAGTTATGAAGGCACACACAAAGATATGCGTAGTTAAAAACACACATGTAATTACTATGCACTTTTTGACAGCATGCATATAGCAGGGGCGAAGGATTGCAAAAAATTCTAACATACCATACAAGCACGAAGATTTGGTTATAAAAGGCTTAATCTGATTTTTGTCGTGAGTAATAGTGCATTTTAAGTATAGAGAGACCGTTCCAATTGGAGTCAAGTATAATAATTGTTTAATGTTCCCAAAGAACTGGCACTGGACATACAGTACGAAATGTACAGTATGAGAACGCGGTTGATTTCGCCTACGCATACGTGCAAGCAATTAGGTCGCTCGCGGATCGGGGATCGGGTGGACAGTGACGAAAGTACCCCTGTATGTATACTGTTTTCTTCTGCAAAAGCTATATTGCTGTCCAAGCTATTTCTGTCAAAGGATCGTTGGCGTGCGTTACATTACACTCAATCGGTACATTGTTCACGACTGTTGTAAACGATGCACATGAAGTTTCGTTGTCAAAGAACAAAAAATATTACAGAAGGTGATTAATGCCCCCCCCCCCCCGCGTAACAATACGCTGTTACCATGGCGACATACTTTCCACTCTTGAGAAACACGTCGCTTACAAAATCACATCACAATCAACAAGAGTGCTAATTTTTTTCCTGAATCGCCAACTACGTAACTGGAGAAGAATTCAGTCCGCTGCACTTATCCCTGGGTTGGGGGGGGGGGGGGGGGGGGGCAAGATGCACTGTTAACACGGCAATGCACTTTCCGCAGCTACTCTTGTACCTGTATTTGTCCTGCACAACTTTGCATTAAGTGAAAAAGACCGTGATAAATTTGATTTGAATTGCTTTAGAACCGGAGAAGTTCATCTGCAAGGCCTTTTTCCTGATTTACGGCAATGCACTGTAACTATGGAAATGCACCTTCCCTACTCATTAAAAACTGTCCTGCACAATTCAATAACACAGTGGTCATGAGTGCATACTTCCTTCTGATTCGCATGTAAAATCTGGTGAATTTCGATAGGCAGCAAGTCTTTTTCTTCATTTGGGGGCCATAAAGTGCTGATAAATGCAACACACTTTCCAGTGCTCTTGAAAAATGTGTCTCGCAAAATTTTCATCAAGTTTTTATGTGATCCAATTTTCCGAGAATTGCCAAAAAAACTGGAGAGCTAGTTTCATTGGCAAACCTTTAACCTGATTTTGAAGCCATAATTTCCCATTACCACGGCAATGCACTTTCTGTTTCTGTTGACAAACGTGTCTAGCGTGAAATTACATTGAGCTAAACATGTGTGCCAAAATTTCTTTTATATCGCCTAAAAACTGGAGAAGTAGTTTGATCTGCAAATTAGCAACAAGCTGACCACCTGTCTGACCGATGGTATTTAAAAAAATGGGAAGCTGCCAATTTGCATCGAGCCTCACAGTTCTTTGGAGCGTGATACATGGTTGTGAGGGTGGACATCATTTCATTGTCATTTTTTTTTTTTTACACAACCAACGAAAGCCACCCTTCTCCCTACCCTTCATTTAAATAATAACATACAGTCAACAAAAGTGACGTAAGACAGAGCGTTAGAAGATTTCCTGCAACACAACAGAAAACCATTTGCACAAACAAACAAACAAATGTGAATCATTCATCTATTGAAAACATTCCTTGGTGTGTGTAGAATATGCTATATTTATTGATTGCTATTTGAAATACATGTACATTCACAGATACATTTGCAGGGCTAGAATGCCATTTTCAAAATTGGGCAAGGGAGAGAGGAGGCGGACGGCAGTTGGGTTAGACGAGTATACGTACTTGGGCAATATATACCAGCAGGTGGCTTGAATTGCAAACAAGCATGCACACATTTACAGGTGTTATACATAGGAACATTCACATATTAAAAAACATTCCCTCTCTCTTATTCCCCCTCCCACATCCCTCTGGAAACAAAAATCAAAATAACATAAAAAGGAGTTCCAGCCAAATTAGGTAGAGCCGTAACTCCAGCACCACAGCAAACTATTATGACCATAATGCATGTATTTGAAATGTCCCATATCAAAATGGCGACATATTAGTACTGTATGTAGCAAAAGAAAAAAGAGAGAAAGTCTTACATCAATGCTAAATCACAAAATTGTCATTGTTATGTCTATGTATCAACATAGCGATATCATCACATATTCATTATCTGTATCTAAGACTTGAGATGCCTCAATGCAGTCAGTGTTTATTTTCCTTTCTTTTTAGTGTATAGATTTTTTCCTATACTAATTACACTTTTGTTTAAATGCGCTTTGAGCATTCTGCAGGGTAGATTTGGTGCAATATTAGGTACATATATCATTATTATCATTTTAATCATCCTTTGACATTACTACATGTATGTTGAATAGTACATTGTGTGGTAACAATAATAGAAAGGAAATGATGGGAACCCAGACTGTTTTATTGTTTCATTTTCCCCAAAAAGGTCCTGCCAGTATTACAGTCTGTATTACACCAGCATTATAGGGTCCATGTTTCTACACATGAGTCAAGCAGGACATTGTGGGTAATACATCTTGATTAATGCCCTGGGCAGACTTCAAACCATGGTCTTGAGTCTCTGATTGAGAGCCTTATTAATCACACCATCATTCTCCCAAGAACACCATGGTTAAAGTCACAATTTTACTTTGTATCCCCTGCAATACACTGACTTCATTGGACCAAAATGAAATCAGTCACAGAGCATGTCATACAACCAAGGACATGCAGAGATACTTAAAGGCATAATTCATCATTTGCAGAAGAAACAAAACCCAGCATTAGTGCTTTAAAATCGTTCTAAAATGTGAGTTAGGGATAGAAACAACCACTGTAATAATTTGAATCTGTATAATCAATGTTAAGCATTGTTAATAACACAAAATGTGAACAATAGTTATAATAAAAATGTGTCCAGACTAAACCATCTACAGTTATGTCTTAAAGGGATCGTATAGTTATGGTTGAGACCTAATTTCAGGTTTCTAAAATTTTTTGGTGAGATAATGAGAAATCTCTTATAAAAATATGAAGGAGCATGAAATTCTATGAGGAATTCAACATTTATTTGATGAAAATTGGTTTTGAAATGGCTGAGATATCCAAAAAAGAGCGATTCTAATAAACTGTGGGACCCACACTTTATTTTGATCACTTTGTTTTACTTTGCTTTTGGATGTTTCAGTCATTCCAAACCCATTTTCATTAAATAAACTCTGAATTCCTCTTGAAATGGTATGCTCTGTACTGTATCATGAGTGTTTTTTTTTTGTATCTCACAAAAAGTTAAAAGCCCAATTCTCATCTCCACCAATACTGTACCATCACTTTAATGAGAACTAGAAATGTCGCTATGGCGACTGATGCCTCCGCCATAATGCATGATTCTCCCAATAGGCGTATAGTACAATGTCTTCACAATGTGTGATCCATGACAGTTTCACATAACTGGCAAAATATTGAAATGACAGGTTTGTCAGAAAAGTCTTGAACTGGGTTTGCTATAATTTTCTAAAAGTGCAGGTACACATATTTGGGGAACTTTGGGGAAGTTTATGCATTGAGTAATTTCCAAGGTATGAAGAAAGAGTGTGACGACGGTACAAAACAGATTTTTTTTTTGCCAGACAGTACATGCGTATGTACCAAGTTCCACGAAGATACATTGAACCATTTGCGAGAAAAGTGATATTGCAACATTTTCACCTAACCTTTGACCTTTTGACCTTTGACCTTATGACATGAAACTCTCTCTGGAGAATCTTTACGCAGTAGTACATGTCCCCACCAAGTTTCAAGAAAATACCTTCGGGCATTGCATAGATAAGGGGGAAATTGCAACATTTGTAGCATTTGATCTTGACCTTGTGACCTTTGACCTCTTGCCAATGTCACTAAAATCTACTCAACTAATTGTCCCATCATACATCATCCTTGGACCAAGTTTGGTGAAAGCTGCTTCATCCAGTTTTGAGTTATCACGTAAACAGATAAATTTTAGGATTTGACCTTGATCTTTGACCTTTGACCTCTGTCCAATTTCACTGAAAAACTAATCAAGTAATTGTCCCATCATACATCATCCTCAAACAAAGTTTGGTGAAATTTGCTCCATCCAGTCTTGAGTTATCGCGTAAACGGATACAATTTCATGATTTGACCTTGACCTTTGACCTTTAACCGAATTCAACCAAAATCTAATCAAATAATTGCCCCATCATACTTCATACTTGGACCAAGTTTGGTAAAATTCCAGTAAATATTACTCAAGTTATCGCGTAAACGAAAGCGGACGGACGGACATACGGACGTATGGACGGATGGACGGACGGACAACCCGAAAACATAATGCCTCCGGCACCACTTCGTGGCGGAGGCATAAAAATACTGATATCTCCTTATATTTTTGGCTATATTGCAAAAACTGTATATGGTAGGATGTTTTGTAATACAACAGACCTACACATATGCATGAAATGAGATATCTTGAACATTTTTTTCAAATCACTCTCCCAAAGGTAAACAGGACCTTAAAGCAATAGGCACCTTTTTTAGATATCCTCTTTACTCTTCCACTGAAGAGAGAAGTGTGTAAACATTAATGGGCTAACAATGGGAGGAGTCCTAGGAGCCAACATTTTGTGGATTTGAAAGATGCTGACACTGATATTGTAAGCACTCTCAGAAAGAAGATTACTGATGTGGGTGTCAGATTAGCAAGGCTCTGAATGAATGAAAATTCTTCATACCGTAGATCTAAGACAGGAACTTACAATATTTTATAACCGAAGGTCAGCATGTCCAAGAATTTCAAGTTATTCTCCCCTTCAGTCAGTGAAAACTGACAGCCTACAAAATACAGGAATCTCTAGCATTAGCATTCATCCGCACGTTTACGAGGAGGAGAACTGAAGTATGGCGGTAATGATATTTCTATTTCAATTAAGAGGTGCCACATAATGATCTTAATGACCGAAATCCCAAACAGACTGTGAGACACCTCCACGAATACCTCTAAACTGACTCAAGGCTAAAATAGAGCAATTGTTTCTCATAAATATCAACCATCACTGAAGAATGAAGGCATTAACCCCATCATTACAACCAGAAGAAGAACTGTGTAAGAAGTTGATGGTTTACACGTAGTGATTCTGCAGGGGTCAATATGTTGTTCATTACGAGAATACAATGATATAAAACTCGAAGAAAGCCCTTTAATCTTCTCTCGGTATTCTGCCTTGTCAGTGATCAAGTGACTGACATCTTGACCCATCCTGCTAACATGGAGCGGCCACACTGAGTGGTGACACAGAGTGGTCACTACAAAGTGGTCACTATAGAGTGGTCACTACAGAGTGGTCATACAGATTGGTCACTACAGAGTGGTCATACAGATTGGTCACTACAGAGTGGTCACTACGGAGTGGTCACTACAGAGTGGCCACACACATAGGTCACACAGAGCAATGCAAAGAGTGTGATGCTTCCTGTGCATAACTTCATCAGTCCAGGTTCTATGGAGCTAGCAAACTATGGTGGCCATCAGAATGCATGTTTCTCCTGTTGTCTGGATCATGACAAGGGGATGGCATCAGTGTCCCCGTTGTCATGACGATTTTGTCCTCCGGTCTGCAAAGATCTTCTCCTTTGAGAGGGCAGCTAGCAGATTTTTTGTCACTGATCTGAAATTTTCAATATGGGAGGTAAACACAGAATCTGTCTGTTTCAAAGTCTTTACATATTCATATTAAATGGAGACCAACTTGACCTTTTATGCACACAACTGGTCATACTTTCTGACAAGTCTAAACCAGTCATTACACAAATGCCTATACATCAATTTCCTTTGCAATGTGCAATGGATATTGACACATACACAAGGCCGCCAACATTCGCACATCAAAAGCAGGGAGATTCAAAAGAGCAATTTATAGGAAAATTCTTTGTACTACAGGCAACTCAATATTCCAAAAAATAAGTACATAAATCAGGGAGGTATTTGTAATATATTGTTTATGACATGAAGAGAGATTTCAATTGTTATAGAGGCTCCTAGAGAATCAGGGAGACTTGGCAACTCTGTGTTTGTGCGACATATGATATATTTCCACATGACATATCAACTACTGATTACAAGTATATACCAAAAAGCACATTATGTAGGAACCAGTGCAACTTGTACCAAACTCCAAGAGACTGTAGTTTACAAATTCCACTGCTGTAGCACATGATGAGCCACCCTTTCAGTTTATGATGCAGTTGTTAAAAGGGCATTTTACCGGTTTTTATTTTTTTATATGTTGTTCTTTTAATTCTAAAAGACCCAGCGGTGCAAACAGAATCAAAATTTCATAACGATTAAGTCTGTAATTTAATGTTAAAAATGGAACTTTTTAGGTGAGTATTATGCTAATGAGCTGACGAGCCCGGATGTTATGATGTCACAGGTGCTCTCATTATTACTGATTACAAGTGCTTGCATAAGCGTGCGTTATTTCGTATCGAGTAGCAGACGACGCTTAGGCCTAATTTAGCTAGCAGGCGGCGCTTGTGTACTGTTCTATCCATGTAGATATCTCAAATTTCATTAAACCAAATCGCACCAAAATTACAGTATATACTTCATAGCATATTTCAAAGTATTCTCTTATATTTGAACGAAATCAGTAATCGAGAAGTATCAATATTGACGCCGACTTTCAAGTCGTCACTCAAAAAAAAATCACTCTTCGCGAGAGATCTTGGCGAACGCAAGATGCACAATCTAGAACTGAAGTTAGCCGACTAGTACTGTGCGAACGGGGAATTTACGCGAGAACTAAACTCAAAAGTGTAATGATTTTTGCGACTTGTGTGATATAGGAACTACATTTTTCATTCAACTTACCACAAATAATTTGTAAATTTATTTATTGCCCCCGATTACTTGAAAGATTTGTCTCATGATATTAAATGGCTAACTTCAGTCTGTGCGTGCGCAGCAGATAGACACTCTAGGTAGGGCCTGGCCGCAATCACTCATGTTAGTCGTAGAGCAGATTATTTTTAGCGACGCCGACAGGAAAGTCGACATCTACACTTACGCTTCCCGACATGTGATTTGTTTCCAATTAATGTGAGCTGTTGGATATGAATCATAAAGTACTTCCTGTGAGTTTGGTGCCATTTGGCAAAGGTGAATTTTGAGATATCTACATGGATACGGAAGTACGCTAGCACTATACAGTTAAACTCGCATAAGTCGATCTTCTCGGGACTTAGCAAAACACATTGACTTAGGCGATGTTCGACATGTGCGTAAGTCGAAAAAAAAATCGACTTACAGTTTCACCACAGATACATACAATGTACATGTATGTTTAATGTACATGTATGTTGTCTACTCTGGAGCCGAGAGCTGGAGCGGTGTGCCGCAGCACAGGTCGCCCAGCAGGGCCGCGGCCAACTTTGCATGGACAGTGCATTAGTATTGGCACAGGTCCGATTACTTTACACCCTTGTTAAACCTTGGGGAAGTGAATATGAACGATATTTGAGCAGTGATAGATTCCAATTTACCATACCGTGGCTTGAAATGCGTGTAGAGGTGCAATTCTGATTTACCCGTGCCCGTAACTTTCCCCCTATTTTCATCTTTGAAAACTCAGCAGCTTCATCCACTATACCACTCCACTGCACAGCGCTGCAAATGCCAAGCTACATGTACACTGCAAGCTCAATACTGTACATGTAAATGAACCCATGTGTACTGTACGAATGCTGTACGTACGTAGCGCGACAGCTGACAGGGCTGTACCAGCGGACCTCCAAATACGAAGAGAGTTAAACGATCCCATGCGATCGCTTTGAATTTTGATTTTAGATCATTTTTTTTTTGTCACCTCAAACTCATCTGACAAACATAATAATGATGAGTAATAAATAATGAATAATAAATGACAGTGATTTATTACACAAAAAAATCTTATTCGACTTAGGCACAGTGAATTCAATGGTTTTTCCGTGAAAGTGTTCTTGGAATTTCATCGACTTAGGCGAGTATTCGACTTACAAAATTCGACTTGTGAGTGAATTAATACACGTACGTCAATGGGGAAAAATCGGGACTTTTTAAAATCATCGACTTACGCGATTATTCGACATATGCGACGTCGACTTAGGCGAGTTTAACTGTACCTATAACACCAGCGCTGGGATCGCGAAGTGGCGACACTGTGTTAGAATCTACGTGGTCAGGCCACTCTTCCGAGATATGGGTCCTAGTAGGCCTACTGAAACAAACTGTTAGATCTAACATTAGTCCTTGGTGTAAAGAACACTACTATGAGATTTACTCGACTACAAAACATCGGAAATCCATAAAGCAGATACCTTACCTGAAAAATTCAGCACAGGAACAACAGTGCCTGCAGGACAAGGATCCAGATCTAGATCTGGGGCCTGGACTAGTTCGTCTGGACTTTCTTCAAGTTCTGGCAGCAGGGTATGTAACGTTACGCTGTGCCTTAGCGCTGTGCACATAGGGCCTACAGCTGCAATGTCGACGGTGAGTGAGTGTAGGGCCTACTCATCAAAACTTGGACTGCCACGTAGAACCTACTCCTTGACTGCTCAGTAGTCCTAGTCCTAGTTCTAGTATTTCAGAGTCTATGTGTACTGGGTACCGTTTTCATCTCACTAAGCGTAAATCGTGCGTGCCGTTGAAGAGAGTCTATCTACATTTGGATTTTCGAGATTCACTCAGCCCCTCATCTACGTTAGATAGTTTGAACTGGCGAACCATCGCTCGATCATGCATGATCATCAATGCCTAACGTTACTTACACACGGTCTTCTATGGGCAGCACGTTCGGATAACGATGCCAATTTCATTTTGCATATCTGGAATTTCCCCACAAGTTTTATCTAAATAAAAAGCTGTTGAAGAGCTTGCTTTTAAAGATTAATAGATATTGTTTAACATATTTATTATAGCTCCATATTGCAATTATACTAAATAACAGCTTTTGGAGTGTTTCGTGTGAGATTTCATCAGTAAATTGGCATTATGTAGTTCGTCTTGCTAATGTCAGAGTTGTGCACAAAGAGCACCTGTGACGTAGGCCAAATTGCGTGGATCGTTCCATGGCTTGCTCGTTTTCATTTTTTTCAAAAAATCATTACAGGCTTATCCTGGGTTTTACAATCCTGTCTTTCCAGCAGTAGGCATCAAAAAATGTAGATTAGAATTATCAGACAATTAGAAAATGTCAGTTCAGTTTTCTTTTAAGGAGGCTCTACAGAATCAGACACCCTTTCACCCACCTCATTGCATACTGGGGCACGGCTGATGAGAAGAGAACAAAGAACTGGAATCCACCAGAGTTGGTGGCATAGGTTTTGTAGTCCTCTCCACACATGTAGGTCTCCTCCACTTGGTGTGGCATACTTTTGTAGGCTTCACCAGAAGAATCTTTAGAGGGAGGAATATAATGGTAAAGACAATCTTTGTCACTGAAACATCAAAGGCAGGAAATCAAGGCAGCTGTTAACATAAGTTTTCTTTTCTTTGTCTGATAATTTTACTCTCTGCACATAATACCATAGGCTAAATCTGTATTACAGTCAAACCTGTCTTAGCGACCACCAGTGTGTGACAACTAAAATCAACTCCCTCCAAGAGAAAAAACGTGTTAAAGAACCTGTCTATAGTGGCCATCTGTCAATAATGGCCTCTTTTTTCATCTCCCTTGGGTGGCTGCTATAGACAGCTTTGACTGTGTACAGCATCAGGAATACCAAGTGAAAGAGAAGGAATGAGTCTAGGATTTGAATCTGCCTCATCTACTGCTTAGCAAGGCAATCTTTGTTTGCCCTTGACAAAATTGGCAACTCTGAGGCAAGATATTGCAAAAGAAATGGAAAATTGACTGGAACCTCCAAGGAGTATGTTACACATCTAAATGTAAACATCAAGATTTGAGAATGACTCTCTCAACATGGGTTGGTATTCGACTTATGCTCTCTGTATCTCTCTTTAATTATCTACATTGTACTTTACCATATCTCATTTATGTACTGACATATCTTTTTATTCCTCTACTGTACATTGATCATGCTCAGTTCAGCTTATGTTGGTTTTGGCTGGCTTCAGTTCATTTAGTCAATGGTTTAGAGCCGTGCTTCTCAAGCTTTTTCAACCTCAGGCCCATTTTGGCTCCTATAAATATTTTTGAGACCCATATAGATCATATACTAATCTTTTTTATGTTATTTTTGCCCAACATCCCAACCCACCTGTGAGAGCTTCACGGTCCACTGGATGAGAAGCAGTAGTTTAGAGCAAAGTGTAGATTTAGACCATGGTTTCTTTAGTTCACCGTTTGGGAAATGCCCCATGCTTTTGATTTAAACCTTGGACTACATAGTCAATGGTGTAAAATAAACTGTGGTCTAAATGTACACCACGTTTGGGATGCCAGTCTTACGGTTTGTAATTTGTGTGTGTATGTGTTCTTCTGTTGTTGTTTTTTCTAAAAATTTTCACAGACCTACTTCTCTATATGTTCTGTTTTCACACAAAGCCACATGAAATCAGGAAGAAATTTCCCTGTCATATACTTTGATACCACAATGAAACTAACAGATGAAGCACAAGAGCCCCCTCGGCAGGTGAACACTTACCATGTCTCTCAGGGCTGAGGGCTGGAGGGAAGAGACTGCCTACGATGGAACGGTACGAAGCCACCAGGATATCTCTTCTAGCATAGGGGGGCAGTGGCTTCACCTCCGCAGCACTTCCAGATACCAGTGGGAGTCGCACCGATGAGAGACACTTGTGCTGCTCCGTGTTTACCAACACAAATCTGAAACACACAAAATTTGTACGGTAAATACAGCAGGTACTGTTGAAAAAAAAAAATAATAAAAAGGCCAAATTTTCTTCCAGTGACAACATTTCTGACAACATTTCATTCATGTAGCAAAAAAAATCTGCTGAAAACTGCTTATCCAATGAAGGCGAGCCAATGAAGTAAAATGGAGTCAAAAGGGGCCTGAGTTTTCGATCCTAGCAGAATCTTCGTCAGAGGCAAAATGACAAACAAGCAGGGAAAGCAATCACATATAAGGACTTCACACAACAAGAACAGACAGGGACAGGTTGGGTACACAAGTACCAAGGCCCCTTTTGACAACATTTCATTCATTACACATTGTGATGTAATTGATGCATATAACTTCTGTAAAATATTTATGTTTCTGCTGGAAGTGGAAAAACATAAGAATGAATGAATATTGGAATTCCTGCTAGAGATTCAATGCAAATTAAGTTGGCTTCAATGTGTGAAGCTCCACTAAAATCAAGACACTGGGCCATCACCTACATGTAACAGAATTCACTCAGGAGATTTCAACCACACAAAATCTCACCCCAAGACTCCGCCATCAACTGGGATTGACCGGGGAATGTTGGAGAACGGCGCCCTCTGGAGGGCCCGCAGAGAATCGTGGTGGGGCCTCCAGGCTGGCTCGACCAGAGCATTAATGGCATCGGACAGCGTTGGCTCAGCATAGCAGAGCACACTCACTACCACTCCCGGCAGCAGGTGGATGCTGAGTAGGCGGTGAGGATCCTACAGTAAGATGGGGTACAGACATGAATTTCATAGGAGTACCCTCAGATTTAGCTAGTACATGTAGTATATTCAAGTGTGATTTTGCATCAGCAAAGTAAGTCTGTAGCTTAAAGAGCAAATCAAAATCATCTTATATATAATAATCACAGTAAAATCAAACAAACTAACTGATAGAGGTTTCATCAAAACGTGACCTAACACCACAGTGTTTCACACATGTTTACAACATAGGTATTAGCAGCAACAATATCATTATGTAAACTAGAGGAGATGATGTCAACAATTAAGTGAATTTTGGTGACTTTAGAAATTTAAAGAAAATATACATGTTGATAGTACTTTTACTAAAACAATAACAAAAAGGCATTACAATTGAAGCAAAGCTCTTGTGATAAAGTGTCCCATACTGTGACAAAATAAGCCGAAGTCCCACCTACATACTAAAAGATATGGTTGTGTCCTTACAATAGGTAATATTGCAAGGAGCCTAAGGTGACTTTGCTGACCATAATGAGTACAAGGCCGACATACATTAACCTTTTAGTTAATACACTATTACCTTTGGACTGGCCTGAGGAAGGTAGATTGGGACATCGCTGGACGTTCCACTTGGCAGTGACTGGATGAATTTGGCCACCAGCATCATCTCCTGACCACTGAGTGACCACCAGTAGGGTGTGGCCGCTACCAGCTTCCCGTCGGCATGGAGACAACCAAAAGCACTGCCGGCACTGTCCACAAATTCTTCAAGGGGTTCCTGGTGTAAGACATTGAACAGATTGTGACCATATATATCTCATGCACTTTGAGACCCAAGCAACGGGACTACAGACATTGCAAAGTGTACAGCATGTCATTGTCTTGGCAGCAATTCCAGTTTTCTGCTAGATGACAATGACAATGACAATGTTTTTTCTTTTCTTTTCTTTTCTTGTGTCACCCAAAGTATGCATATTGAAGAACATATGAACAAACATTGAACTGAACATATACACTGAAAGTCTTTTCATGCAAGTCCACAAATAGTAAAGACATTGATCGGGAGACTTACCTGCAAGGTGGCATTTTCTGGACAGGCGATAACATCAACGGAGGAAGACAGGCTTCCAAAGAGAGAAGACTCTTCCAGGAGGAGGTCAATGACCGGGTAGCAAACCTAGCAGAAAGAAAGGCAGTTACATGTATTACACAGGCAGCTGGTCAGTTGATGTACTATGAAGCCCATCAACATGTAATACATATTTCAGTGTAGGAGAAACTTGACAAAAGAAGATCTTCTGTTCACACGATACCAATTACACAAGGTGTTTGCTGTTACAGTCCCAGATTTTTTTCAACAGATTTCTGTGTCTTTACACTAGTCACTATTTGTCAAAACTGAATGCACCATGGTAGCAAGGTACAGGCAAGACCCATAACAAAGTCCTCGGGGTCAGCAGTTATCTTTCATTATATTGAAATTTTGTTACAGCCAAACAGTAAAGTATGTAAAGAGATATACTGAAGATGATAATTCTGAGACTTGCTGTAATGAGAATTTCATTATAGCCATGCTCGTTACAATGGGAGTGCACTGTGTTGTTTGTGAATCACAACTCTCCAAAATGAAAAAAAAAAAAAAAAAAAAATTAGACAGAGGTCTTTGAATTTGACATGGTGAGAAATTTTTTCTTTAGACCTACTTGCTGTCCAGGTTTGCAATCCTCAGAGCTGTTTATATAAATTTAATGAGCAACAACTATTATGCACAAGCTGCTGTTCACATGCAGGCAAATTATTGGTGATCTATTTTCCTGGCATAACCATGAAGCTGATTACTGCTAGACAGCCCTAAAAAACAAGTTCAATCAAGACTGTATTAACTTTTATCATGCTATTGTTCATGTACAGGGTGCCCACAGAAATGTGAAAACAGAATTCCATGACTTTTCCATGACTAAATTGCTGCTTTCCATGACTTCCTTTCTGGCACGGTTTCCAAAATCAGACACGTTATGATGGCCTCCACCTCCCCTCACAGCCACCCGTTCCACCCACTATCTTACTCATGACATGTACATCTATTATCATTAGTATATGTCCCGGGAGTTATGTAGAATTTGGGATGTCACAAAACTGGGAAAAATGGAAATCATGAACACCAATTGTAATAGCAGAGTATGATCACAGAGTATGAGAGTTGCGAGACATGACAAACTGGAAAGCTGCCATAGCCAAGACTCGAAGAGGTAAATGCAATTCCATGACTTTTCCATGACTTTTCACAAATTTTCCAAATTTCCTGACTTTTCCCTGACTTTCCATGACCACACATTTTTCCAGGATTTTCCAGGATTTTCCATGACTGTGGGAACCCTGATGTAATCATGATACTACACAATCAAATTTAGAGGAACTGTAGCATACATACATTTGTATCAATTGCATGGTAAATCTGCACACACTGTGATCTATTAACCCGTTGAGGATGAGTCCCGAGTACACTCGGGCAGGTGTCTATGAGAAATACATGTATGTGTTGTAGCAAAATCAGTCTGTCCTCAACGGGGAAAAGACCCAGCAGAGTGGGGATTCATGAGGTGGGAAGGCTGGCCTGGATTGGTACATTGGAGAATCTCTGTAAATGAATTGTGCAGAGCTTTATCACTGATCTATAGGTAAGTACACACACAGCCCCAAAATCTTGACTGATTTGACAGTTACCGATCGCAACACTTCAATACACACTAATGCTGACTGGTGCTGTTCGTGGTTTTCGTATGTACATGTCCCCCAAATTTTGGGAGAGAAAAGGCAAATTACCCAGTCATAAAAGGCAAAAATTATGAATGCAGTTGCTTCAGCGAACTGAAATCATCTTACCTTTAGTTCCCTGCGAAGCTTCTCCACATTCTTGAAGTTGATCAAACTGTCTAATCCAATAAGCATGACCTACATTTATGAAAAAATTGACAATATTCTTTGTGAAAATACACTGTGAAGAATCTTACCTGAAAATTCAGTCAAAGCATATCATGAAATATAAACATGTTAAAGATGAAAAGACTTTAAAAACATCTTTTTCTAATCAAAATGTCTTAAAAAAAAAACAAAAAACACCATATACCCTTCATTGAAAGACCTTCAATCTGTATTTCTGAAGCTATCTGAAATGGAAAAGCAAATTATAATGTACAATGACTTCCAGAGGTTGTTGAAGAAAACTGCAATACTAAGTTCTGCCTAGCACTGATGTGCCTTTTGGAAGCAGAAGAATCACCAAGCTCTTGACAATTATAACAGTGAGAAAGGCAACCACAATTAGCATTCATTGCATAGCAATTGTTGTCATTTTCACTCTTGAACTTAATTTTAGGTAATTAAACTGGAGAGGTATTTTTGACCGGTTGGGGAGAACAAATTATTTATATTTACAAGGATACTCACCATAGCATGGAAAATGTGGCTTAGGAGTGTGTTGTAGTGGACATCACAACTCCCATCATTGCTTGTGACTAAAACCAGAGTGACACTGGCAGTACAATAAACAAAACATTGCAAGTATTAAACAAGGAAAAGTAGAAATTACGCGGTGCGTAATAGATGTCCCCGCCGGAAGTAGCATTTAGTAGCAAAATGTACAATATAGGTAAAAAGATGAAGGTCAAAGGTCAAAGAAGTCAAAGGTCGAAATTCTATGTAGAAGTTTTGAAGCCCTCACCTAGTGCCATCACATAAAGCAAACGGAATCGAAATCGGGTTAGAAATGGCGAAGGAGTAGCATTTTGTAGCCAATGTACAATATAGGTAAAAAAATCAAGGTCAAAGGTCAAGAAAGTCAAAGGTCAAAATTCTGTGTAGAAGTTTTGAAGCCCTCACCTAGTGCCATCACTTATAGCAAACGGAATTGTAATCGGGTTACAAATGGCGAAGGAGTAGCATTTTGTAGGCAATGTACAATATAGGTCAAAAATCAAGGTCAAAGGTCAAAGAAGTCAAAGGTCAAAATTCTGTGTAGAAGTTTTGAAGCCCTCACCTAGTGCCATCATATAAAGCAAACGGAATCAAAATCGGGTTAGAAATGGCGAAGGAGTAGCATTTTGAAGCAAAATGTACAATATAGGTCAAAGGTCAAGGTCAAAGGTCACAACTGAAATTCTGTATAAAAGTTTCAAAGCTCCCATGTAGTGCTATCATATAAAGCAAACAGAATCAAAATCGGGTAAGAAATGGCGAAGGAGTAGCATTTTGAACATTTTGATCACACACGGACGCACACACGGACACACGGACGGACGGACAGAGGGACACACGGACACGTACTGAGCCCGTTTCATAGTCCCCTGCTCGAACTCGTTCGGCGGGGACAATAAAAATTGTGGGTTCAAGAAAAGAAAAGACTTTGAAATAGAAAAGTATGAAACAACGTACAGTTGTACATGGCATGTGATGTGCGCCTGTACTTTCTCAATTCATGGCAGTTTTAAGCTGTTATTTTCATTAGGGTTTAACTTTTGCGAATTTTGCAAATAACTGTAGGACCGCGAATCTTAAAACACACCCGAAAATGTCTCAGACTGACAGGCAGTATGCACTTATGATGGCTAAGGTGTCAAAATCACAAATATAAGATCACACGAAAATGTCCTTGACCATCTCATTCACGAAAATATCTGTACATCAGTACACAAAAATAACAGCTCATACAGTAATTTGAATTTGCAACAAGAAAAGCCTGCCACAGATGTACGTACGGCCTACTGTATTAGCTCTGCAATTTCTGAAATGGGGATGAGAGGGGCGGGGGATGGGCAGTGGAGGTTTTCTTCCTAAAAGTGTGGAGATCCAACAGACCACATCCCTTCACTGGGATTGAAACATTCACAGCATGATTAGGTACGTTCCAAGGAGCAATCCGCCAAACATGTGAACTGCATTACATTTTCATCTTGATAAGATGCAAAATTAATTTCAACATCAATGATGCTTGAATATTCTTTCAGTAGCATTCTAATGATAGATCCAAATTTTCAGGGAACCCCCTGCAGAATCAATAAGGCTTGACAGCTCTGCTTCCATCATGAGATGATCCCTGCTCCTCTCTCGTGTGCACCTCCTTACTTGGTGTGCCTGTACTCACCTGTCATGGAAGACTTGCCACGTAACTTTGGCCTCCTCAGTCGTGGTACTCAGCAGCGTTACATCATGGTTCTGGGCAAACATCTGCACTCCATACAGCATGCCTTGTTCGGCAAATGCAAGCTAGAATTTGCAAATCACAACAAACAAGATGATGTGAGTACACAATTAGGGAATACCCTGGAACATCCTACATTATACTGTAAGTACCATGTACATGACAAATTAAATCTCAGCATTTTTATTCAAAATGATAATGTGCTATTTGCATATAAGAACAGGCAAGCAAAATTATTTTTGTAGTGCTGCTGCTTAACCCATTGAGGACAGGCTGATTTTGCTACAACACGTATTTCCCACAGACATCTGCCCGAGTATACTCGGGACTCGTCTTCAACGATTTAACCATAAATTATGTGACTATAATATTTTGCGCATTGGTAATTGCAAGACAATTTTTCAAGTGGTTAAATTTGCAACTGAGAAACAAATGCAGTGATGGAATTAGAGACAACTTCTTTCCCCTAACCAAGAGATGACGTACATTAAATGCAAGGTTAAAAAACAATGAAAACATTTTTTTTTAATGTCCCCACCCTTTCTTTTCTAGTTTTTCCCCATTTTTATTTCCTTTTTTAGGCCGGCTGCGTTTTTGTTTCCTTTGTTTCCTTTTTTTTTAATTGGTGAAACTGTGAAAAAAAAACCCTGATTTTCATCAAATAAACTTTGAATTCCTCTTAAAATGGTATGCTCTGTACTATTTAATAAGTGTTTTCTTGGTATCTCGCAAAAAGTTAAAAGCTCAATTCTCATCTCCACCAATACTGTACCATCCCTTTAACATTTTTCCCTTTCTATTTTGCCTTACATCTAAATTTGTTGAGAGAGCTAAATAGAAAGACTTCATTCCTAATATGTCCCACCTGCCTCCCTTATATTGTCATACCAGTTTAACATGGTATTTATCTCCTTTCCCTGCTGAGCTATATTTGCATAGATCTAGGGCCTACCAAGTATGGTTGGACCTACTACACATCGACCGCCTAATCTTAATTTGCTTGATAAGAATATTAAACACTGAATTTCACGTAAAAAACCTGACCTACAGTACGTGATTGAGAAAATCCAGAACTATCAAATGCCGTTGTTTCCTTTTCAATTCGAAGTTTCAGTGCAAAATTATCGCCGTCTAACTTGCGTGGTCTCGTTTCAGCTCCCCGCGGTAACGCTCCTTATTGAGATCGACAGCTGTTTTTGCATTGACAAACATTTTTTTTTTTTTACATTTTTTACATTGCACACAAACCGAGTTGCATTGAACACCGTGTTGTACGAAGCTTTTTAGAAACTTCCATAGACATTACAACTACAAGTCATTACATTACGATTCGGTTAAAATATTCATGCGAAATTTTGTCCTTGTCTGATTAAAACCATTAATGAACAGTGAATTTTCGCGTTTCCCACACATCATCATCAGCAGTCAAAGCCAATCCATTTTTATGTGCTCTGCGCGCAGCGAAGTGCGTACTAAGCGTTCGGTGACTTCAAAAAAGGGTGGTCGATATGTAGTATAGTGAGCTACCATACTATGTATTGTGAATCATGTTTGTGTGGTCCCATATATTGATTTTCATGTGGTACTTTGTGCAAAAACGCAAATTTTGACGTCATTTTTAGCTGTAAAATTTCACTTTTATGATGAAACCTATTTGTTCTGCCTTGGTTTGATAAAACTGAATATGCTTAAGTGAAATAACATGGGTTTTTACTTAAATACATGTTCATGATAACAAAAAGACACCAAAATAATGTAGCTTAGTGGCCCTGGCATGGCAGCAGTTTAGACCCTACGTAGGACCTAACGTTACGGGTTCATAGATCTAGACCCCTAACGTTAGATACACAGCCCAGTCGATGTATAGATTCGCACATCGTGTGGTCGGGCTACTTTATTTAGGAAGCCCAACGCGAAGAGGCAGTCACAAAAATCTTGCCTGAGATAAAGTACTTACAGATTTAACGTCGCCTTTCGTTCTCGTGAACAAAGGTACTCCTCCCTCGTTGGTGAGGCATACTAAATGTGCCGACATTTCGGGAGGGCCTGCAGCAGATGTGAATGCCAGCTGATCGGTTGTAACACAGTTAGTTAGCTGTACATGTAACGTTAGAACGTTCACTTGCAGCCAGCAGGCGGACACCCGTAAGCGTAAACCGACTGACCAGTCGCCGTGCGCTCACACAGCGACAGGGCCATTATAGTCGGGTACCTAAGGGGGGTCACCGTGCATTCCCCCCAGGACTCCTTGAAACCTCATGACATACCAAAACATAATCAAGATGTTAACAGGAACGAAAAGTGGCTGTTCTAGGTGAAATTTAATGTATTCTATTGTTTTTTCATAATTTCTTATGTATTTCTTTGTTTTTCAACTTTTTCAACTTTTGTTTTTTCTTTGTTTTTCTATTGGAAATTGTCACTGACCACTTTTCTACCATAATAAGCACAAAACTAATCAATGAAAGTGATTAATTGTAAAAATAATCAGGTTTTCATGACCTTCATGACAGAGCACCTACTTTCCATAGGAAATGTACACAAAATCACAAAATTGTGCCCGGTTTTTTTTTTTTTTTTTTTTTTTTTTTTGGGGGGGGGGGACATTCCGTTACAATAATGGGCGTGACTTCGCAAAAGTATACGCGGATGTTGCAAATTTGGTCTCAAAAGTTGTGCGAGAGTTGAACAAACAAAGTCAAGAAGCCTCGCGACAGATTTATAGCGCGAAACTTTGAGGGGGGGGGGGGGGCGAATCCCCCCCCCCCCTCCCTTAAAGGGTTAATGTTGCATGAAAAATTTCATGAATCAATTTTCACATAATCTCATTTTTAAGGAGGTGGTATGCTTTACTAAGTATTTATCCATATCTTTCTTTTTGATAAACCGACAGTCACTTAACTTCGTGGGTGCGTTTGACATAAATGTATTTCTTCTGTTTCCACGACAACAGGGTGTGCTACATATAGGTATACATACCTATATGTAGCACACCCTGTTGTCGTGGTATGTAGGGCCTACATAGTAGGGTACCTAAGGGGGGGGGGGGTGTCACTGTGCACCCCCCCCCCCCACCCAGGACTCCTCGAAACTTACTTGAATTTGTTTTGTTCAAGTCTCACGCAACTTTCGAGACCAAATTTGCAACTTCCCCGCATACTTGTGCGAAGTCACGCCCATTTTTGTAGGGGAATGTCGTCCCAAAACGGGCACAAATTTGTGCTTTTGTGTACATTTCCTATGGAAAACAGGCATAGGCGTACCCAGGATTTTTTAGAGGGGGGTGTTCAGTGGCGTACCGTGGGTCAAGACATTGGGTGGGGGCGCACTTCATGGAAGCAACATCAGAATTGCATAACTGTACAATTAAATGCAAGCGAGCGGAGCGAGCGAGCTTGAAAATTTTGACATTTTACAGTCCCCAAACTGCCGTTTGTAGCTATATACAGCTGTATAATAATATATGTATATATATATATATATATATATATATATATATATATATATTTGCTTTGGAAATTAAGGGGGTTGCACCGGGTGCAACTGCTGGCAGTTGCTGGCAGTAACATCAGGAGAATGGCATAACGATTAAATGCGAGCGAACGAAGCGAGCGAGCTTGAAAATTTTGACATTTTAAGTCCCCAAACTGTCGTTGGCAGCTATATTTTTTCGCTTTAGAAATTAAGGGGAGGGGGCGCACCGAGCGCAACTGCTGGTAATTACTGACAGCAACATCAGGAGAATTGCATAACGATTAAATGCGAGCGAGCGAAGCGAGCGAGCTTGAAAATTTTGACATTTTACAGTCCCAAAACTGCCGTTTGTAGCTATATTTTTTCGCCTTAGAAATTAAGGGGAGGGGGCGCACCGGGCGCAACTGCTGGCAATTACTGACAGCAACATCAGGAGAATTGCATAACGAAAACATACCAGCGAGCTTGAAAATTTTGACATTTTACAGTCCCCAAACTGCCGTTTGTAGCTATATTTTTTCGCTTTAGAAATTAAGGGGAGGGGCGCACCGGGCGCAACTGCTGGTAATTACTGACAGCAACATCAGGAGAATTGCATAACGATTAAATGCGAGCGAGCGAAGCGAGCGAGCTTGAAAATATTGACATTTTAAGTCCCCAAACTGCCGTAATATATGTATATATATATATATATTTGCTTTGGAAATTAAGGGGGCTGCACCGGGTGCAACATGCTGGCAGTTGCTGGCAGTAACATTAGGAGAATGGCATAACGATTAAATGTGAGCGAGCGAAGCGAGCGAGGCTGAGAATTTTGACATTTTAAGTCCCCAAACTACCGTTGGTTGCTTTGGAAATTAAGGGGGTTGCATCGGGTGCAACTGCTGGCAGTTGCTGGCAGCAACATCAGGAGAATTGCATAACGATTAAATGCGAGCGAGCTTGAAAATTTTGACATTTTACAGTCCCAAAACTGCCGTTTGTAGTTTGGGTACATTTTACTGCCAGCAACTGCTGGCAGTTGCTGGCAGTAACATCAGGAGAATGGCATAACGATTAAATGCGAGCGAGCGAAGCGAGCGAGGCTGAAAATTTTGACATTTTAAGTCCCCAAACTACCGTTGGTTGCTTTGGAAATTAAGGGGGTTGCATCGGGTGCAACTGCTGGCAGTTGCTGGCAGCAACATCAGGAGAATTGCATAACGATTAAATGCGAGCGAGCTTGAAAATTTTGACATTTTACAGTCCCAAAACTGCCGTTTGTAGCCATATTTTTTCGCTTTGGAAATTCGGGGGGGGGGGGGGGCGCACCGGGCGCAACTGCTGGCAATAACTGGCAGTAACATCAGGAGAATGGCATATAACGGTTAAATGAGAGCGAGCGAAGCGAGCGAGCTTGAAAGTTTTGACATTTTAAGTCCCCAAACTGCCGTAATATATGCATATATATATATATATATATATATATATATATATATATTTGCTTTGGAAATTAAGGGGGTTGCACCGGGTGCAACATGCTGGCAGTTGCTGGCAGTAACATTAGGAGAATGGCATAACGATGAAATGTGAGCGAGCGAAGCGAGCGAGCCTGAAAATTTTGACATTTTAAGTCCCCAAACTACCGTTGGCAGCTATATTTTTTCGCTTTAGAAATTAAGGGGAGGGGGCGCACCGGGCGCAACTGCTGGTAAATACTGACAGCAACATCAGGAGAATTGCATAACGATTAAATGCGAGCGAGCGAAGCGAACGAGCTTGAAAATTTTAACATTTAACAGTCCCAAAACTGCCGTTTGTAGCTATATTTTTTCGCTTTGGAAATTCGGGGGGGGGGGGGGCGCACCGGGCGCAACTGCTGGCAATTACTGGCAGTAACATCAGGAGAATGGCATATAACGGTTAAATGCGAGCGAGCGAAGCGAGCGAGCTTGAAAATTTTGACATTTTACCATCCAAAAACTGTCGTTTGTGGCTACATGTATATATTTTTTCGCATTGGAGGGATGGGACGCACCGGCGCCCCCTGGATCCGCCACTGGTAGTCAAGGGTGTCGGTTTATATTCATGATTGGGGGAGGTATGACCAGCGAGGGGGCGTCGAAGTGACCAAACGGGAGAAGGATGTCCAAAATCTGCACTTTATATAGAGCATCCCCTAAGTTGTTTGTGTCTGTGAGTGAGTGTGTTTCATATAGATGGAAAAGTTAGGAAATAGCCAAGGTCAAGTCTTATTATTGGCAATGCAAGGCATTTTAATATAGACTAGTATGTAAAGCAACACTGCAAAATCAATGATCAAGCTTTGATAGCAAATGCGTACAACCTATCAAACATTGCGCAACATTGCAGCGACCGATATTCTGAGTACACTGCGCACATCCTGCTTGTATTCAAAATGCCAACCAGGAATCACGCTGAATCACAATCTTTTGTCGTCTCCGGGCTTTTTGAACAATTTTATACCTCTTTGATTATATGGTTAAAAGAAATCTAAAAAAAATATATATCTTTTTTTCTTGATCATCGTTTCATGTCGATTTCAAAAGCAGTTTACTAACCCTTGAATTGCCATTTTCGTAGGTTTTTTCTTTCTTTTTTCCTTTTTTTTTTAAATCAGCGGATGGGGGGGGGGGGGCACGTGCCCACCCCCCCATGCCCCCGTAGTTACGCCACTGTTCCTAGACCTAGATATCTAATGAATTTTAGGCGCAATATTTAGTCATCCAACCACAATTGTAGACTCACATTCAGTTATCTTTCAGTTTTAACTTTCAGTCATTGAAAAAATTCTTATCTACTATTACTGAGTCCTTCGATGTATCTTTGTCTGCTCGTTGTATGTGTTCCATGTTTGTCCTCTTCAACGTTACTGTGTTTTCTTGTCTCCCTTCTCTTTTCCGTTTTCCGTTCTACTCCGCAGCGTTACTCTGCTAGTCCTGATTCTGACGCCGTTCATATTTCCAATGGCTGAGAACATGAATGCGCCGTTTCATTCCGTTTCAAATGATGACTTCTTTGAACTATTTAGACATATGTCAGAAACTGATACATTGAATGGGACAGATAGTGCACGAATTACCCCATATGATAGTCTTGTTGTTGATAATTTGAATTCATCCACAAATGAATTGCCTCATGATTTCAGTCCTGACTTAACTCAGAATGTTTTGTGTAATTATATCACTGTGAATCATTGTAAAGACATGTATAACAATTTTCCTAAAGACACCTTTTCTTTGTTGCATTTGAACATAAGGAGTATAAACAAACATTTTGAGGACTTTAAATTTCTGCTGGAATCTGATACAAATCAACCATTTTCAGTTATGGGATTATGTGAAACCTGGTTAACTTCTAATTCTGGAAATTCTTTTGCAATAGATGGGTATAACATGTTTTTCAATAACAGGCCAGATAATAGGAGTGGTGGAGGTGTAGCGTTGTATGTATCTCGTACTTTTGAATGTACTGTTCTTGATGATATTTCTAGAATGGATAGCTTTGTTGAATCTCTTTTTAGTGAAATTTGTATTCCAGGAAATAGAAATATCGTTGTCGGCATATTGTACAGACCACCAAATTCAAGCTTCAAAGATTTTTGTATTTATCTTTCAGATTTGACACAATCCCCGGTTTTTCAAAATAAGGACTGTTTTTTACTTGGTGACTTTAATATTGATCTGTTGAAATTGGACAATGATAATATCTCAAGCGAATTTCTTCAAACATGTTTGTCTTCTTCCTTTCTTCCGCTTATTTCAAAACCCACACGTGTTACAGATCACTCTGCTACCCTTATTGACAACTTCTTTTGTAATGTTTTACCCCTCCCAGATTCTTTTATAATTCTGTCAGATATGACTGATCATTTTCCAATTATGACTCACTTCCCTCTTAAGACAATAGCTAATATTGTCAAACCTTCTGTACTTCCCTTATTTAGTCGCAGAGTGTCGCCTGAAAAGCTAGCTAGTCTGGACGCGGCCCTGGATAATACTGACTGGTCGAGAGTTTTAGAAAGTGATGATATTAATTTGTCTTTTAACCATTTTACGGAAATTTTTAATCACCATTTGGATGAAATAATTCCAAAACAAAAGAATAAATCAGATTACAAAAAGACACCCAGATTACCGTGGATCTCAAAATCAATTCTCCGTTCTATCAACAGGAAAAATCGATTATACTATAAATACAAAATGGAAAGGAATGAATTATCTAAGAATAAATATACATCTTATAAAAATACTTTAACAATGATTCTACGATCTGAAAAGAAAAGATATTATTCAAAGTTATTATTGAAATATAAGTTTGATATAAAAAGTACTTGGAAGGTTTTAAAACAGGCCATGAATGTTGCAAGTAAAAATTCAGATATTGATAACATTAAGATGAATGACGAAATAATTCATGATTCTGTTCACATTGCAAATGCTTTTAATTCCTTCTTTTCAGAAATTGGTGAAACAATTGCTCAAAATATTCCTGCTACTCAGAACCATTTCACTGAATTCTTAGGACAGTTTAATCCCAACTCTATATTTTTTACTCCTACTAATAGATATGAAATAATTGACATGGCATTTTCTTTAAAGAATAAACGAAGTTCTGGTTATGATGAGATTGATAATGTTATTTTAAAAGGTGTTATATCTTCGATCGCTGATCCTCTTGCTCATATATTTAATTTGTCAATATCCCAGGGCGTATTCCCTGAAAAAATGAAACTGGCAAAAGTAATTCCAATATTTAAAAAAGGCGATAAACTTGATACCAGTAATTATCGTCCAATTTCATTATTATCTTCCTTGTCTAAAGTTCTGGAAAAACTTATTTATAAGAGAATGACTAATTTTCTGAAACAATATAAAATATTTTCAAATTCTCAGTTTGGTTTTCGTGAGAAGCACAGTACCAGTCATGCTCTCTTAAGTTTTGTTGAACGAGTGGCTCGTGCAATTGATGACCACTCTCATTTGATCAGCATTTTCTTGGACTTCTCCAAGGCCTTCGATACAATTAATCATGATATATTGCTTTACAAGTTATCACATTATGGAATACGTGGGAAGGCCTTGGAGTGGTTCAAGAGTTATTTATCCAATAGAAGACAGTTTGTTACAATCAAAAATGATAACTCGGTGATTAGAGAAGTTAAATGTGGGGTTCCTCAGGGAAGTCTGTTAGGGCCATTGTTATTCATTATTTATATCAATGATTTTTGTCAAGTATCTGAAGCTCTTTCTTTCATTCATTTTGCTGACGATACTAATGTATTTCTAGTTCATAACGATATTGATGTTCTTGTACGAAAAGTTAATAGCGAGTTGAAGAAAGTAACAAATTGGGTCAGAGCTAATAAGCTCTCTTTGAATGTTCAGAAAACGAAATATATGCTTTTTAGTAATACTGTTGGCACTTTAAGTACTGACATAGTTTTGGATGACACTTCTTTGGAAAGAATTTCACATTTTAAATTCCTTGGGGTTATTTTAGATGAGAAACTTTCTTGGAAATTGCATATCGATTATATTTGTAATATAATTTCACGTAATATAGGAGTTATTAATAGACTAAAATTGTGTTTACCTAAAAAATCACTACTTATGTTATACTCCTCATTGATATTGCCTTACCTTAATTATGGACTTTTAGTCTGGGGCAACACGCACCAAAATCTGTTGGATAGAGTGTTCCTTTTGCAAAAGAAAGCTCTTCGTGTCATTTGTTATTCTCCCATACGTTCTCATACAGATGCACTGTTTGCCTCTAATAAGTTGTTAAAATTTAGAGATTTGTTTTTATTCAGTTTAGGTCAATTTATGTATATGTACAACAATAACCTTCTTCCTGATGTTTTCCATTCCATGTTCCTAAAAAATCAGTCATTTCATGAATATCCAACTCGACGCTCTAACGAATATCATTTACCTCTTTTCCGTACGATTTTAGCAAAGAACACATTTGTTTTTACTGGCCCGAGCTATTGGAATTCCATGCATCCTGATATTAAAAATGCCCCCTCAATTTATTCATTTAAGAGGAAATTGAAAGTTTCTTTGTTGCAACCTTATTCTACTGAATAGAATTAACCAGCTGTTATAACTTCTCTTCTAAGAACCCACGTTTTCACATATTGATTGCCAAGTATACTTTAGCTCTTGTATACTGCATTCATATAATGCTACGATATTTCTCCGATCATAGGCATGTCTATTGCCCAGTTCTTTCTTGCGTCACTTTTTCTCACCTTCTCGACATACTTCTTACGAGATCGCTGTCTGTAGAACGTTTTTGTCTGTTCTGTTCTTTTCTATTATGTTAGCTTTGCCTCATTTTGTCTCGTCTCATAGTCAACTCTCCATTGTATTGTTACGCCTACTCCAGTCTCATTTCATGTTTATTTGTTTGTATATCTGTCTGCTTTTGTTGATCTATCTTTCTAGTGGGCTTCCAGACTATTACTTTTTTTCTCAACTGATGTTTTTCCTCTGAGGGGCCCACAATCTACAAGCTTTGTCTTTTTAGTGGGTCCCTCCATTTTTCGAATTTTGCATACTGTACAATTACTTCTAGTCACTTGAGTTATATGATAGTGTATAATTATTATAAGGTGGTACAATCATTGTATATACATTCTTTCATGTTATACTTTACGCACCTTAATTTCTGTTATCAAAAAAGTGATGTTCATATCTCTTTGTCGAAAAATGAAATAAAACATTGAATTGAATTGAATAAATTGACTAAAGATTACCAAGTCCATGTGCTATTACTAATTACATTGAGTAGCAAGTAACTTGCTACTCCCAGAGCTTCCAGAGCTTGCTGCTTCCAGTAGGCTACTATACTGACTGTACTTGGTAGTCAGTGGCGTATCTAGGGAAAACGGCGCCCGTGGCAAGCGCGAAAATTGCGCCCCTAATTTCTGAAAAAGTGTTCAACCGCAACCCCATCCCGGTAAGGACTTTAAAAAAGTCCTCATGATATGCTTTTTGAAGCACTTGAGAGGGTTCTTTTGAGGGTGATTTAAATGTATAAATAGGCAACCTTAAATTTTGATATATTTTGGCGAGCGAGCGCAGCAAGCGAGCCGAAAATCTTTATATTTCAGCTTTATACATAACATGGAATTCTTGTCATTTTTGGTTATTAAATCTTCGAATTACAATTCTAATCATAGTTACGGCCTTATAGATAACGATTTGTACCAACAGTGTCCAACCCCATCCCGGTAGGGACTTCAAAAAAGTCCACATGATGTGCTTTTTCAAGCACTTATAGGAGGGGTCTTTTGAGGGTGTTTTAAATGTAATAGATATTGAAGAATTTTGGCGAGCGAGTGCAGCGAGCGAGCCGAAAATTTTTGTATTTTAGCTTACAAAACATGGAATTCTTGTCATTTTTGGTTATCAAATCTTCGAATGACAATTCTAATCAAGATATAGTAACGGTCTTATAGATAACGATTTATACCAACAGTGTTCAACCCCAATCCCATCCCGGTATATGGACTTTAAAGAAGTCCACTTTATATGCTTTTTCGAGCACTTAAAAGGGTCTTTTGAGGGTGATATAAAATCTGATAAATTTTGATAAATTTTGGCGAGCGAGCATTTTGGCGAGCGAGCGCAGCGAGCGAGCCGACAATTTTTGTATTTCACCTTACAAAACATGGAATTCTTGTCAATTTTTGGTTATCAAATCTTACAATTCTAATCAAGATAGATAGTGACGGCTTCATAGATAACGATTTATGCCAACAAACTAAGGACTTGGAAAAATACTCTGAATTACTACAAGTGAGTGAGCCGAAATTTTTATATTTCCACGTCATCATTACGTTTTGTTCTTCTTATTTTTTTTTGATAAATTTTGGCGAGCGGGCGCAGCGAGCGAGACGAAAATTTTTATATTTCAGCGTTACAAAACATGGAATTCATGATTTGTTTTTATCTTGTTTGATTTGGTTTTCTGTTTGCGCTCAGCTTCGCGCGCGGTACAGTAACGTAGTATTAGCACGTACTGTACACGAGTTCTTTAGTGCGTATGATATTATGTAACTCCATAATGTATCATCATCCACACAAACATTAAAACAAGGAAGAGAGAGAGAGAGAGAGAGAATGAACGCAAAAGAAAGGAAAGGCGGAATTCAAAACGGAAATAAAAGCGGTAAAGACAGCTTTTGTTTCATTTGTCAACATCTAAGCATTGCTGAAGAGGGGTGTTGAATAGCTCAAACACCTCCCTTTTGCCCAAGGGGGGTGTTTGAACACCTTAAACACCCCCCTTTTGGCAAAGGGGGGTGTTTGAACACCCAAAACACCCCCCCCCCCCCCCCCCTCGGTACGCCCTTGAATGTACACCCTGTCATGTGTCAGTAACATGTCGAGGAAATGTGTTCTTTCATTACGAAAAATGACATTTCTAGGAATTCTCTCCATATTTTTCTGATTTTATTTAGTTGTCCTGCAGTGATGTCACAAACTGTTACAGTCTTCTCATCCAGCGCAGTGGCGGCACTGATACTTTAAAAGTTTATAAGTTTTGAATAAAGTGTTCAATTTTACTAAAACTTTCACCGATATGTTCGATATTAAAATTGCTGCATTCATCCAATCCATACACAAATATTTGG